>JANAVB010026000.1:1825758-1828258 GCA_029216955.1 Iris pallida
AGATCCGATTGATAAAGGGAAGGGTCTCTTAATTCAAGATGAGCCAACAACCAATGAATTGAATAACAACAGTATTAATGAGCGATCATCCTCGAGTATAAATGAGAGGCTGACGTCCTTGGTAGATGTGAACAATATTGAAGACAAGGCAGTGGAGGTTTGTGACGGCTCCCCGAACCCCAATGTGACATCCTAAAGCCCCAATACGAATACAGAGCCATCAAATCCAGATCCAGGGTTACTGGATGAAGGTCTACTTGATACTGCCCAGCCATTAGTGGCAAAGGACACTGTTATTGAAGGAGACATGGAGAAATCTATACAGCCAGAAAGGAATATGCCTAATAATGCTGAGATCGAGGGGGACAACTTCTCTGATCATTCCATTCCCGAGGAAGGAGAAATCTTGAAGGACTGGGCTGACATCATAGAAGAAGAAGAGAATCATAGAGGACAAGGAAAGAGGCCTAGAAAGGGTCAGGAAAAGAAGAAAGTTTATGCACTGCCAGCTGAACCTAGACTCACCAGATCGACGTCAAAAGGTCCATCAACTCACCAACCCTCTTCCTCCAATAATGTTTAACATTCTTATGTGGAATGTTAGAGGAGTAGCTGCAAAAATGACTTGTAAAAGAATCAAGTCATTTTGTCGAATTCACAAAATTATGATACTGGCTATCATAGAGCCTAAAGTTTCTCCCCAACAGTTATACTTATTCCAACTCAAGCTAGGGTTTCAGTCAGTTGTTTCTAACAGTAAAGAAAACATATGGATTATGGCTCGACAAGAGATTGTCCTGGAGGAGGTTGATTCACACGATCAAGTCCTTAGTGTTCTTATGTCTGGTTCAGTTTTTTTATTTCAATCCCTTTTCTCGGTGGTTCATGGCCACAATAAAAAGGAGGGTCGACGAGAATTATGGGACAGACTTCTTCATTTACAACATTCATATAAATTTCCTTGGATGGTTGGAGGTGACTTTAATGTTATTGCATCTGCTGATGAGAAGTTTGGAGGGTCTTCAGCTTGTCTTGTAGGGGTGAATGAATTTCTGAACTTTCAACTGGGAGCTGGTCTCCATACAATGCCATACTCCGGTAGCCGATTCACTTGGGTGAAAAGTGCTGAAGGACCACGTAGACAAGGATCCAGGTTGGATAGATGGATGTTAGATGGAGAGTGGAATGAGTGGGCTCCTTCCTCTTCATGCTCTCATCTCAGTAGAACTGAATCAAATCATTGTCCTATCCTGATTAACATTAAAAGTAAGAGTGATTCAGGAAGGAAGTTGTTTAGATTTCTCAATTTCTGGGTTACTCATGATGATTTCCTTAATGTTGTTCGTGATGCTTGGACGTCGGTTAATAGCCCTAACAGTATGGTGAGAATTGGGATTCGGTTCTCTGCTATCAGGAAAGCTTTGTCCAAATGGAGTCATCAAACATTTGGAAACATATTCCAGGAGGTTAAAATTGCTGAAGATAGAGTTATAACTACTGAACTTGCTTATGAAGAGGATGAATCTAAAAGGGATGAATGGATGAAAGCCAAAGCCTATTTGAAGCAACGGGTTACATATGAGGATTCATACTGGAGACAAAAGGCAAGAGTCAAGTGGGATGGTGAGGGAGATAAAAACACAAAACATTTTCATTCCTGTGTCTCAGCTAAAAGAAATTGACTCCTTATTCACTGTCTCAAATCGGAGGATGGTCGCATTCTAAACAACCTTGAAGACATCCAGCAGGAGGCCAGTGCTTTCTATAGTAAGCTTTTCATTCTATCCTCTATTACAACTAATACTGATTTCTTAGATCATGTGCCTTCTACTATTACCAATGATGATAGTAAACACCATATGGCTAAGCCTAATATGGAAGAATTGCTGGACACCCTAAAAAGTCTCGATCAAGACATTGCTCCTGGGCCCGATGGCTTTACTGGTCGACTCTTCAGGGCTGCTTGGAAAGTGGTTGGACAGGATATCCTGGATGCCATTCATCTATTTTTCAATGGTTTTGCCTTTCCTCGATCTATTACTAGCACCCATCTTCTTCTTATTCCTAAGATATCAGATCCTAAAGTTATAAAGGACTATAGACCGATAAGCCTTTGTAACTTTGTGAATAAGTTATTTTCTAAACTCATTGTAAGAAGATTATCTCCTTTTCTTCTTCGGTTAATTTCCCTCGAGTAGAGTGGGTTTATCAAAGGGAGAGGGATTATTGATAACATGGTTTTGGCTCAGGAAATGATCAGTATGATCCATCATAAACACTAGGGAGGCAATGCAGCTGTGAAACTAGACATGAGCAAGGCGTATGACAGAGTTCATTGGGCTTTCCTTTGAAGGTGTTAAAGAAGATGGGTTTTTGTAATAAATGGCTCAATATGATACTTTACCTATTGGACAATGTCTGGTTTTCTACTTTGATCAACGGGAATGCTTCGGGTTTCTTCAAAGGTTTATGTGGATTGAGACAGGGAGATCCCATATCG
>JANAVB010026000.1:1833258-1859294 GCA_029216955.1 Iris pallida
GAACGGTCCAAAAAGTAGGCTGAAGCCCTGCACCAAAAATACTAACAGCAGTACCAGTTCTAAAAATAATTATAAATATAAATATAGTTATAAAATGCGTCTCAGACTTGGTCCAAAGTCATGTTGCTGGCTAGCGCCTCAACGTACAGGAACCCTGTAGCGTTTGCGCTTCGCCGAGGCTCATTCGACTGATATGATCGTCGCCTAACTGGGATACAAAAATCCAAAATCCACTTTCAAATCGACAAAACCACTTTTGTAATCCATTTATAAAGTACCGAATTTGAAAATAGAATCCTATTTTAAAATACTTTATTTTTGAAAACTTTCCCGAAAATTTGGGCAGCATCCTCCTCTGTAATTGGGACAGCCCAATCCTGAGACGGTACCAAAATCAACATAAACAATATCCCGAACCAGGAAAACAACCCAAACTATCCATAATAATATTCCACACAGAAATAATATCCAACCCGAAAACACATCATAATTATATATAGCTAAAACCACAGAATACTCCTGAAATAAATTCGAAAATCCCGAAATAAAGTTCGGGAAATCGGATTCCATAGAACCGAATTATTCTGAAATGGGATTTGGAAAAATCTGAAACTACAATCGCCTAAACCGAATCCCGTAATGGAATCGGGGACCGTATCATCATCGACACTAAAGTAGGGACACGGGGACATGAGATATACCTTGGGTTGCTCGGCTAGAGCTCTCAGATGATAATAGGAAAAAAAACCACGTTCCCGCGGACTCGAAAAAAAATCCCAAACTCGCGGACAGCAGCAAAATCGTCGGAACATCGCTGGACAGCGCTATTGGAACGGAGCGCGGCGCGGAGGCGCACGGAGACCGGGGCGGGGTCTGGCGAAATCGACGGGGCACAGGGGCTAGGGCACGTCGGGGAACGGCCGAAAGGCACGGGAGGTCGCTGGGGCGCGGCCGGGAGGCGGCCGGCGGAGGCGCTGGCCGACGCTGGTGGTGCACAGGGCTCTGGCCGGCGTAGGAGGGCGGCGCCGGGCTGGACGCGCGGACGGTGGCGCCGGAGGGCCGGCGGCTGGGTGCGGGCGGATCTGGCCGCCGGAGGGAGCAATGCCGAACGGGGGCGCTGGAAGGGCGGCCGGCGGGGCAGCGCCGGGAAGCGACGTCGGGGGGGCCGACGGAGGCGCTGGGTGGAGGGCGGCGCCGGGTTGGAGTTGGCCACCGAGGAGGCCGAGGAGGCCGGGTCGGGGCTAGGGCCTGGCTGGTCGGGCGCGGCCTTGGTGCACGCGCAGGCGGAATGCGCCGGAGGGGTCGGCCGAGCTGGCCGGGTCGACGGGCGGTTCTGGTGGGGGAATAGTAGTGAGGGTGAGAAGGGGGAAAGCAAAGTGGGATGAGAGGAAATGAAGGTGCTTCCTGGTGGGAATTATATGGGAGGAGTGGGAGAGAAGAGTGAGGAGAAACAAGGAAGTGGGGAATCACGTGGAGGAGAGGGAAAGAGGGGTGGCCTGGTCGTGGGGTGACCAGGTCAGGTGGTGTTTAATTTTTTTTATAAGAATATAATAATCCGAAGAAAAAAAATGAGGATGAGCTCGGAACGGAGTCGGCTTCGGAAAAATGGGGTCTGAATCGTGTTCGGGATTGGTGTCCGAACTCGGGATCGGACCCCGGACACGGGATCGGGACAGGACACAATCAAAAATCCAATAATTAATTTTTAAAAATAATATTTTCCTAACCGACTATTAATAATAATATAATAATAATAATAATAATAATAATATATAATAATAATAATAATCATAATACTAAAACTCTAACTGGGAAACCAGGTCTATGCTGACAAAACAAAATCGAACAAATATCCCAAAAATGCAATAATCCTAATTTATCCAAAAATTCCAGAAAATCAGGTTGCGGGTTTTACAACCTTCCCTCCTTAGAAAATTTCATCCTCGAAATTTAAGGGTACTGTTTGGGGATGATCAAACCTTTACAATTACTACCTTGATTATCTCTTAATAATGTTGCAATCCCAAAGTCAGCTACAAAAGAACTATCTTAGTCAATTCATGCAACAACATTCTTCTTCGTCCTTAGAAATACGGCCATTGCCCACAATTTAATGTTTGCTTCCATTTCTGAATTGTTAATCACCGAAATAATTATGCAAAATTACTTTTAGCATGCTCTTATTTCCAAATCATAAATCGGTAAAATACTTGTGCAAAAAATAAATCACTTAAACCCACATAATTATTCTCCAACAATTTGTATCACCTTACCAATCAATTTAATATTTACCAAGGATCCAGTTTCGTATTGCGTCGCTATATACGCTCCAAAATATTCTTGATACACTCCACTTGGTGTCATGCCTTTAACTCATTCAAGCATTAGTAACCCTTTTATCGTATCGATGAATTTATAGTCCCATATTTTGTCTTTTTAAATCAATTTGTTGCAACAACTCTTTCAATAACTAGATTACAAAAGTCCTTTCAAATATATGTCATTTAAAACTTTTTCGTTATGTCACCGTTTAGAGTCGTATAATTGCGATTTTCTTCCAACTTGTTGTCAAAAGTTTGTCAAACCAAATTTGTCATCCAACAACAAAGATTGATATATAAGTTTCCTCCAATCATGTCCGAACTTTACATTCATTGATCAAGATTTCTACCAATATTCGTATTTTATCCAAATATTTATTGTAATCCAACTTCTCATAAACACTGATCCCGTAATAAATTCTATAGACTATTTAAATACTACTAGCTACACCTGTAATGGTAATAAAACAGGGTCTTATTCTAACAGAAAGTCATGGGACAAAGACATCATCAACTGTTGGTTATATCTCAAAAATGGTACCTCAGTTATGAAACATTTTCTCAGTCATCAATTTTACAATCATTAGCCCTTTTTCATCATCAATTTGATTCTTGCACCACTTCTCCCTCAAGTGGTAATTCTCAAAACATCATGATTTAACTTCGTTATCCAAACTACTCTATGGTCACCAACTCACTTATTCATGATCCTACACATCATGTCTTCCTATCTTTATCAATATTCTATCTCTATGATCCTAACAGTGCTGCAAAGTCTAAGAATTGCAAAAGACACACTAAGGAATGGTTAAATTGTCATGTCAAGCAAAGTCATGTATAGTCACGAATACATATAAATAGTATTACTGAAAATTGGGTATCTTAAAGAAAATAATGTTCTAGAAAATCAACCCAATATTCTTCCAAAATTAAACTGGTCGTGAATGATATTCTTATGCAACCGTCTAATACATCACAATCTTGTATTCCTTTAGACTTCTATTTTCACCATCACGTACATTTTGACATCTCCTGATTTAAACGTTTGATTCAAAATCTTGACCAAATGGAAGTTCGGTTATTCGACCTTGAGCTTCTAATTTTGTTTATCACTTAGAATAATTTTTTTTCTCGGAGTAGTTTATTGCATCCCTTATCCTTTGATCTCTTATTTATAACATCTGGGTCTTTCGATTTGTATTTTCAATCCCCAATTGAGTAGTCCTCAAGTTTCAAATATTTTGTTTCACCATCGATGGTACGTTTCAATTCATCGTACACATTTTTTTTCTATAATACTTACAATCTTATTTATGAAACTCAAACACCATGATTCATCTCCTCATCATCAATCGCTGTCTTCAATTAAATTGTACCTCGAGTTTTCTTGCTCCGCCCACCATGTGTAGATTTTTTTTTCCATATGTCATTCCTTTAAAGTAGACCTCTGTATTTATCTTTTTTTCAACCTCTAAGTCACATAATTAATTGATCGTTACTGCATCCCTGCCTTTTCATAAATGATTTCGATCCCTAAATATCCATATATCTTTTCAGCCTTACACTCTAATATATTTTCTCGATATGTCGCTTGTCCTATCACTGTAACTATTCAGATTAGAATTTCACTCCTCATGTCATTATCACCTCGAGCACTAATACGTATCTAAGGATTTACAGAATTTCATTCTTCTCAAATCTTAACACCAATATTTCTTTGATAAGTACCGCCATATATTCTCATTAAGATTAGAATCTTCTAAGTTTTCAGAAATCGTATTGTAAGGGAAACATGACTTTGTGAAAGACTACCAACAAAAGTGTAATCAAGGGTCGATTCATATCGGGAAGATTCAGCAAATTCTTATGAATTCAAAAGATATCTTATTACAACTCTACAGGGTATCATCTAGTAATAATCAACAAAATAAAGTATTGAGTTTTGGAAGCTTCCTAGGCCTTGAACTGATCAAGAAGTTCTTAGAGAGTAAGGTTTCAGGTTGAGTGGAGGAAGTCAACAAATGAAAGATATTCTTGGTCTTGGAATAACTTAGGAAATATCAATCAATATTGGAATTATTTTTGGAAAATAATCCCCTTGGAAGATTCGTAACAAGCTAAGTTGAACCAATTCTTTTGGTAATAATAACCTTGGGGCTTTATGGTTCCAGAAGAATTTGGTTCGGGATTGGTCCCAAGAAAGTCAATTAAAAATAATGTCAAGATAAATGGTTGGATTCACTAGTCGTAAAATATCTGGATAGATAAAAGTTTACCAAGTTACTAAAGGAGAATTTGAAACTCTAAATAGTGAAATAGATCTAGATTCTAAATAAAGATAGAGAAGTATGACTTGATCAACTAATAAAATTTTGAAATAGGTTTGTCGACGAAGGAGATTGGGAAAATTCTAATCCTAAAATAACAAAAGAGTATGGACGCTAAGGAATGCTGGAGTATGATAAGGATATGGAGGAAAATAACCTCTGAAAGCCAATGGACACTAAAAGATATATAAAATCTAGAAAGTAAAGTAGATAGTAAAATAGTCCACCATACAATCGGCCTATGCTGGATAAGGTTTAGGATGCAAAACATAAGCAAGGTAGCCTACCAGTCTATAACAAACAAAATATTTATTTATAATATATTTCGATCCTATGTTGTGACAAATTAATGTTCTAGTGTTCTAATTGTTTCTAGATATACTCTTCTAAGTTGTTTGATAGACCCGCATGGGCCACCACTAAAAATATGTCACGACCCGATCCCAAATTATTGGGTCGAACCAGATCATGCCCAGCCTGCACCGTTGTGAGACGGCGGTAGTAAGCTGTTCTATATGCAGGTATTCACAACAACATCTATACATTTGTCACAACTTGAATATCCAAAAATTTTAAAACTTTTATTCAACAATTGAAAAGTACAACTGAAAATGGAAGAACTGAAATAAAGTGCTGAATTCAAAAATCTACAAAACTCCAAAACAGTAAAACTACAAAAATTGGAAACGACTAGCTAAGCGGTCGGCTCGTCGACCTCAAGTCCTGCGTCCTCCAAGGGGGACTCCGGCAACACCACAGGGTACAAAATCGGATCATAGTAGCTATTGCACAATACCAGCATCCTCAATGTTACCTAAAAATGTGGTCTCCAGTTAGGAGGGAGCAAATACGAATATATATCTCATATTTCAAGTAATAATGGAAAAGTGCAGGCTAAATAGTTGAAACAATATTTTCCAGTAATTCTACGATTAAAAACAATGTGATTTGAATGTATAATCGTCTATGACCGGCTTGGGTTATACAATAGCGTCCTAGCGACACGATACGGCTTATTCCCGTGTGTAAGAGGGGTAAGCTCGCACAATCATGCAATATAGGGGGGTATTGGCCATAAACGTTACACTATTCTCCCAATCTCCATAATCAATATCAATCAATATTGAATCCTAGGAGAGGGTTCCGTGTAGCAATGTGGTTTAAACATGCAGCTTGACAATTACTAAATAAAATACAAAAAATTTAAACTAACTTGCCTCTGTTAATTGACTGGATCGAGAAAGTCGGTACCGAGGAGGATGTCAAGTTTGTCTCCGAGATCCTACAGTTGAGAACCTTGAATTAGAACCATAATGAAACCATTCTGGGCGTGCTAGTTACAATCTCTAGAAGCACCCTAGTCAGGTTTTAAGTTTATTAATTAATCTACCGGAAATCGTCTAACGTCGTAATCTACGTTCATTATACTTCTAATTAAATAAGTCGGTTATTGATTAATTGGAAAAATGGCAATTACCGGTTAATTTGGCAAAACTTTGTATTTTAAAATATATATAAAACTATATTTTTTAGTGATAAAAAATGGACTTCGTTAACTAATTAATATTTTATTCAAGTTAATTTATCGTGAAAAACCTTATTAATTTTTATACAAAATAATTAATACCCAAGTTATAATTACGCGTCTAATAACGAAACCAACTCGAAAAAGAAAATAAAAACCTAAACTACACAATACAGGGTCACAGCAAAATAAAATAGAAAACTGGACTTACGCCCTTTACAATTTTTTACATAAATTAATTAATCATCTAAGCAAGCTCTGAGTGCCGTGAACAGTCCAAACAGTAGGCCGAAGCCCTGCACCAAAAATACTAACAGCAGTACCAGTTCTAAAAATATTATAAATATAAATATAGTTGTAAAATGTCTCAGACTTGGTCCAAATGTCTGTTGATGGCTAGCGCCTCAACGTACAGGAACCCTGTAGCGTTTGCGCTTCGCCGAGGCTCATTCGACTGATATGGTCATCGCCTAACTGGGATACGAAACTCTAAAATCCACTTTCAAATCGACAAAACCACTTTTGTAATCGTTTGCAAAATACCGAATTTAAAAATAGAATCCTATTTTAAAATACTTTATTTTTGAAAACTTTCTTGAAAATTTGGGCAGCATCTCCTCTGTAATTGGGATAACCCAATCCTGGGACGGTGCCAAAAATCAACATAAACAATATCCCGAACCTGGAAACAACCCAAACCATCCATAATAATATTCCACACAAAAATAATATCCAATCCGAAAACACATCATAATTATATATAGCCAAAACCACAGAATACTCCCAAAATAAATTCCAAATCCCGAAATAAAGTTTGGGAAACCGAAATCCACATAACCGAATTATTCTGAAATGGATTCGAAAAAATCCGAAACTACAATTGCCTAAACGAATCCCGTAACGGGATCGGGGACCGTATCATCATCGACACTAAAGTAGGGACACGGGGACACGAGATATACCATGGGTTGCTCGGCTAGAGCTCTCAGATGATAATAGGAAAAGAAAACCACGTTCCCGTGGACTCAGGAAAATCCTAAACTCGCGGACAGCAGCAGAAATTACGTAACAGTGTGTTGGAACAGCGGGGCACGGCGCGGGAGGCGCGCGAGACCGGGGCGGGGTCTGGCCAAAATCGCCGAAGAAAATTGGCGGGGCACCGGGGCTAGGGCACGGCGAGGAACGGCCGAAAGGCGCGGGAGGTCGCTAGGGCGGCCGGCGGCCGGCGGGGCGCTGGCCGGCGCTGGTGGCGTGCAGGGCTCTGGCCGGCGCGTGAGGGCGGCGCCGGGCTGGAGCACGAACGGGTTGGCGCCGGAGGGAGGTCGGCGGCTAGGTGTGAGCGGATCTGGCCGCCGGAGGGAGCAACGCCGAACGGGGGCGCTGGAAGGGGGCCGGCGTGGCAGCGCCGGGAAGCGGCGTCGGGCGAGGCCGATGGGTCGGAGGCACTGGGTGGAGGGCGGCGCTGGGTTGGAGTTGGCCGCCGAGGAGGCCGGGTCGGGGTTAGGGCCTGGTGGTCGGGCGCGACCTTGGGGCGCGCACGGGCGGAAGGTGTCGGAGGGGGTACGGAGCTGACCGGGCCGGCGGGCGGTTCTGGTGGGGGAGAATGGGAGTGAGGATGAAAAGGGGAAAAGTGAAGTGGGGTGAGAGGAAATGTGGGTGCTTCCTGGTGTGGGAATTATATGGGAGGAGTGGGAGAGAAGAGTGAGGAAAAATAAGGGGAAGTGGGGAATCACGTGGAGGAGAGGAAAGAGGGGTGGCCTGGTCATGGGTGACCAGGTCAGGTGGGTTTAAATTTTTTTTTAAGAATATAATGAGAGAAAAGAAATGAGAATGAGCTCGAAACGGAGTCGTCTTCGGAAAACGGGGTCTGAATCGAGTTCGGGATTGGTGTCCGGACTCGGGGTTGGACCCCGGACACGGGATCGGACAGGGCACAATCAAAAATCCAATAATTAATTTTTAAAAATAATATTTTCCTAACGACTATTAATAATAAATATAGTAATATAATAATAATAATAATAATAATAATAATAATCATAATACTAAAACTCCAACTGGGAAACCAGGTCTATGTTGACAAAACGAAATCGAACAAATATTCCAAAAATACAATAATTCCAATTTATCCAAAAATTCCAGAAAATCATTGCGAGTTTTACATATATACTGATGACGTCTACCCATATTGGTCACAATATACCTATCAAACACACGATACCCTAAAATTTTATAACCCTTGTACACTAGTTACACAAGTCAATACCATTAGATACCTATGGCTTATGGCTTCTCTAATCCTCTCCTATCTATTGTCATGACCCGTACCCTGTTTAGGGGCACGAGAACATGGGTACATCCAGTCTACACCGTAGTCTCGACGGTAGAATGCTGTATAGGTCGTCTACAATATCCATCAACTAACAATGTGAAGTATATACCCTGTCATGTCCGTATGGAGGAATAATATGACAACAACCATATAATCTCAATCACAAATATAATGGAAGATATAGCACGAGATAGAAATAGATAAAAGAGATAGCTGAATAAAGAGTAAGTTATCACAACTCAAGTTTAGATGTCCAACACAAATAAATACATATCCGAATATAAATAAGTCTCAACTAATAATCGGAACAATCCGATACAACATGAAGGCTAAACGTTCTAAACTATATCTAGGGCACACTACTAAGCAAGATCCTCCTCAGCCTCCTGTGTGCCACCTTCGTTTGCCTCGTAGTGGGTAGGACAGTCATCTAAATCATCTGTAATATTTTTGTCAACGTACCCAATCAGGATGGAGCAAATACAAAAGCTAACAGTAGTTCCAATAAATTGACAAAAACTATAAAATTGTAGGTAGAGAGTACGATAAATGATGAAAAATAGAGCTACTAATATGTAATCATAAACTGATAATGGTATTATGAAGAATGAACGATATAAAGGGTATAATATACAAGAATGGAAATAAATAGACAATATATAAGTGCAGTCCGAGAATATGACGGAAACAATAAATACTATACATACTATATGTTTGAAATACTAGTTTCAGGATGTGATCGGCTTGGGAACTTGTACAATAGCTAAGTGGCCTGGTTAATCATGCATGAGGTGTACGATTAACACTTTATAATGTCTATAATTACAATAGGAATTTGATCACATCTCTTACTAGGATTTCACCCCCCCAACTAGTACAGTGGATCCAACCATACACGTTACGGCACGAGCAATATTTTATGATATTATCATGTACAATGTCTAATAAACATGTCGTGTACGATGTCAATAAGATAACCATGGTAACATCTTATGACGGGATCCAGAAGTACCAATTCGTGTGACCGATGTGTCAAGAATCAAATATAGCATCGCTAAATACAAGAATCATTGTAGATATCAAATACTGAAAAAAAACTATCAGAGAATGTACTCGCCTGATACCCTAGGCGAATGATGTATACAGATGTCTGAACTGGAGTCACAATGTCATATTTAGAGCAATACAGGTTATAATTGTTCAATATAATAATTGAAGTTTATAATGTAATCTACATGATTCTATGTCAAAGTCAACTCTTAGTCAACTGTCTAGGGTTTGGTCAAACTCTAGTTAATTATAGCTAATTGGTCCACACTATTCAACTAGGTCAAACTTGGCATAAATAGTCAAACATAGTCAACCATCTATAAGGGATGTGGTATTAGATAATATGTGATTATTTAGACTTTGAGATACCAATATCTAGGAGCTTCTAGTAATACTCTAGGCTATGACTTCTACCTCCTACAATTATATATCTATAATATTACCCCTATTTTGGTAATATCCTATTATCTAGGTTAGGCATCACCTACCATATGCATTGCTTCCTTATAACCCATATTCTCCATATACTAGTATATAAGTAGTTATTATCTGAATCACCCCCTAAGGTATCCTCAGTTAATATACCTACAAACATATATATGTACACATCACCCATATTTATATGGGTATATGCTACAGATCTATGACAACCCCTCTGCTCATACTCTCTACCTAATACTATAGGAGGTCAATGCCCAGCCTCATAAACCATTTCCAACGGACCCTTCCTCTGGCCTGCTGCCCACTGATCTACTACTTCCTATGCTAGCTGCTACTGCTAATGCCTAGGCCGGCTGCTACTGCTCTTGCTAAGGCTGTGTTTCTAAAGCAAACAAAGCCTAGGCAATGCCAAGACATCCCAGGCCCAAGCTAATGTCTAGGTGCCAGGACAGAACTCCCCCTCCCTAAACTGCTGATACCAAACTAGAAATCAAAACTCAGGTACAATATCCTAAATTGATACACTTACCATCAACTAAGGTACTAACATTGAACACTCTAACAGTCATCCATCTACTAACCTTCTAACAGTACACTAACTAGAAAATGTTACCTGAGGATACTCTACCTTACCACAACATCCCTAGTACAATCCCAATATGAACTAATCAAACAACTAACTAAATCCTAACTGACATTTCTATAGGTAAATCCTCATAACTCTCTAGTACCACACAACTTTTTGATACCCAATCCTATATTTAACTGATACACCTAATTTCCCCCAATCTGTTACTAGTTTGCTTATATCCACATATGTTCACATACATTATATATACATACACACATATGTAGAGGGGTATCCCATATATATACATGATGATTCAATACCTGATCATAGGAACCCCTCACATCCTATACCAACTAACACTAACAGATATTCTAATCCAAACCAAGAAGCCAAGACTGGTACTCACATGGCCCATGGCCAAATGGCCACAAGCCTAAGTCCAAGGTGGCCAACCCGAACCTCCTCCCTCATATGATCACTAACTCACTAATATACATCATCTAGATATCCTAACTGAACTATCAATACATATAATACCATTCCAACCTCTGACACTCCTAATCTGAACCTCAAATTAGTTCTAACTTGGACTCAACTCATACATGTGAGCTCTGTCATTGACAAAAACATAGCTAATGTCCAAATGCCAAATCAGCACAGTAAACCACTGCCTATGGTCTGTTCAGTAGCTAAGGGATCACCTAAAGCCAAGCCAAACCTGGCTACAACAGTGGCCAAGCCTGCCTATGACCAAATGGCCCAAACCAAAGAAAAATCCCCTGCTATCTACCTCCGATACTAACATCTCTGATACAATAATATTCCGCTAACATTCACTAACTGACACCAAAATCTAACTCATAAATCCTATACTACAGTACTTATATAATATATACAATTTCATACATGCATATACTTCTCTCACAACCCTTAACCACACTACTATTCTGTTCTCTTGACAGTGAACATTCAGTCCACTCAAAAACCCATGCACACACACAATACACACCCTACTCACTCACTCACTCACTCTCAAACAACCTATAGCCCAAGCCATAGCCAAATCCCTGCTAACTGTTTGCAAGAACAAAAGTCTTTATTACAAACTTAGAAAAAAAGTACAATAGTACAATTGATTTCTGAGGAAGTATAACTATAGAAATATAATCAGAAGACGATCACTTTATCCCTTGGATAATGTGATATCGAAGACACGAGCCTCTAGAATGCAACAGCATTTTAGCAGGAGATTATGATCATTATTCATCATTTGGGATTGATTTGAAACTCTATTTATAGAGTTCATAAATAAGTGTTTAGTAGTTATTCTAGGTTGTGCCTGTTTCAGGTTGCGTGCCTCTGTTCACTTGCAGAATGGTTGTACTAACTGTTGTGGTGCATGGCATCGTTTGATTGAGATGCGCATGGTCGTGGGCAGTATAGCGGGCACGTTTTACAAAATTAGTGGCTTGTACGCCACGTCACTCTGTTTGAACACTGTTTGATCACCTTACACGAGCTTTATCAGGTTGCACATGGCATAGCAACCTGTACGAGAGATTATACCAACTGCTGTAGACGCGTGGTATTATTTGATTGAGACGTGTGTGGTCGTGGGAAGTATAGTGGGCACGCTCTATGAAGTTGGTGGCTTGTGCGCCATGTCACCCAGCTTTAAAATATGAGTTGATCAATGGCGCCAACTAGCCAAGCTGTGTATGGGCGCAACTCAACAACTGGCGCCTTTACTAGGTCTTCTGTGATATACTAATTAATTCTCGTGCCACACAATGACTTGCGTGAACCAGCTGTTACCATTAATTACATGCTGACAAAAATCTTCTCGACCGTCGCATTGCGGATTTGAATGGATTTTTCTTAATCTCCGTGCTATCAGCTGTCAGGAAATAATGATTCCGTTATAGCTTCTCGAGGAAGGGTGCCATGTGTGCTCGTGCAACCTGACTCCTGCACCAGACGTTGGCGCAACCTGATGCTGCACAACTTGATGGTTTGGCGCAACATAATAATTTGGCACCAACTGATGATCGAACACTTTAATAGAGTTTTTGAAACTTTGAAAATACTTTAAAGTTTTGAAATACTTTGAATCATGCTATTTTTGTCTGGATTGCGCCAGTCGACTCGAGCCCGATTCTTCAACATAAGTTGCGTAGCTATTTGGGCTATAAATGGCCATACACTTTTGGTGTTTTTCATTCTTCACATCATTTGGGATTGCTCAAGAGAAACCCTATCTTCTTCTTCTTCTTTTCGATCTTTGAGAGCTTCGATCGACAGCAATGGCACCCAAGTACGTGCTGCTGAAAAAGGAAAGATTGTGGCTGAGGCATCTACGCGAGCTCCACCCTTGTCACGTCGGAAGGTTGCCAACCCGACCATGGAAGGTACGCACTTGATTATATACCCGATCATCGCCTACCCTATTTAGGGTTCGGTCGGCTCCTGACGTAGTGCACCTACTCTTTTTAGAGTGGGGCGCAACTCATAACTATGCACCTCCCTTTTTAGGGTTTGGTTGCTGTTGACCCATGTTGTGCGACGCTTCAAAATTTGTGCTGTATTTTTGGTGAAATTTTGACGCGTTGCGCGAAGATGCGACACAACATGATTTTTGTGCAACCTAAAGGCCGTACAAACTGAATACGGCACAATGTGAGTCTCGCAACCTGACTGAACAGAGCATTAAATACTCGGTTTATTTCCAACGATGAACCTATTTAAGGGTGCTCTTTTTGAAACATCTTTTTTTTTCTTCCTCGTTAAGTGTTACGTGCCTATTTATTGGAAATGCGAAGAATCGCGGGAGCCGACCTTCACTGTATATATAGGTATGAGGTTGCAATCCTTCATCCTCATTCACTCTCATGGCACCCAAGGAGAGCATGAAGAAGAAGACGAACCTCACTGTCGATGGCGAAGCTTCTGAAGAGAAATCAAATTCTACGCCTATGGCGTATCTGCTGGAAGTCGATCCGTCCCTGGGACGGAGAACTTCCTGAACTGCTTTGGCCTGACCCCACCAGTGTTCGCTCATTCCCAAGGTGGGACATCGTCTTCCGAAGATTGTGGCACACTGGAACGGAGGGAAGGATTCCTCCGTCTGATGTATCGCTCGGGGATCCACAATATAGAGGAGTTGAGCGCTGCTTTCGGTCAGCTGATGGTGGGAAGAAATAACGTGAAATGAGATCATCATTTTTATATAATGGCCATAATGCCTTGTAGTGTCTCTCTTTTTTCTTTTTATTATGAAATAAAAAATAGTTTGACTTTATAGATCCTGGCACATTTGAACTTTTATCGCGTAACTGTGTTGACACGTCTCAATTTTGGACATATGAGCTTTGTTGTGTAACTGTCTTGATATATCCCATACTTTCTCAGTTCTGACAATATCTACTTCCGAACAACACGTGGCGTTTCCTTCCGAAATATACGCCGATGGACGCGCATAACATTTCAGCTTCAATTTCACATAAATAGTTACGAGAAGAAAACATTTACTGTACTCTCTTCTTCTTTTTGATGTTTGCAGGGGACCAACTGACGAAAACTCCTAGAACCGGTATCGGTGATTTTAGATGCTATGAAGTTGAACCACTTTGACACACCTCAGAGATCTCAGAAGTCTCCATGCTTAAAAGTGCTTCCTCGAGATGGTAGGAATGGCCTTTATACAAGAGAGTTGGACGGTGGAGACACAGAATTAGGATTCGTATTACAAGGGTGACCTCATTCCTACTTCTCATGAAGGGTCGTCTCTTCTCCATCAGTTGTATTGACAACAACTTTTCTTCGAGCTGCTGTAATCTGTGGTTCTCCTCTCGTCTTTCTGAGAGAGAAGATCAAAGTTGATTCCGTTGCCTTGATCGCTGCTTCAGGTCGACTTGACAAGGAACTGGCACCAACAAGAAGATCCAACGATGTAATAGATCTTTATTTGTTAGATTTAGAATGAAAATCCGAGATGTAATAGATTTCCATTAAGATGTCTCTATATTTTTAAACAAGGAATAAAGAATGATTTTCTCTTCTTTATGATTTGAATTGATATGATGATATAGAAAATAGAATCCAGAGGTAATGTGGACGTGAATTCATTTTCCTATTGATAATCTTCAAGTCAACTGGGACTCAAAGACGGGATAATATGTCTAAAAAGACGATATTTGTGATAATACGGATTTCATCATAAAGATAAGATATCTTTTAAAACAGATGGGTTTCAAAAGACGGAATTGATGATTCTGATAGACTCCACTGGAGATTTTGAGTATTTATTATCTGTAGCTTTATTTACGAGATAATAAATATAGGCTTTTAAAAAAAGATTAATGAGTGAATAAGTATGTGTTTTCGAGGAAAGGTCGTTTCGGTTTTCGAGACAGAGAATAAATGAAGACCTCTTCACAAGATGAAAGGAGATGAATGAACGAACATGCCTTTTCGAGGAAAGGTTGTTTCGATTCCTGAGACAGAATGTTTGGCCTTTCTGTTTATAAATAGTGTGGAACTTTTCTGAGAGCATCGTTCACCCCTTTTCTTTCTTTTGTAAAAGTCTTCAGAAGATATGCCTAAGGAGGCAGAAGTCATCCTGAAGATCGAAGTCGCCCTCGACACTTCTTTCGACGAGCTTCCACCGCCTACCCAGCCAAAAGTCGAAGAAAGCTCGGCTGTCCCTAGACAGAAGCAGGACATTCTTGCTAAACTGGTGGAGCCTGGGAGTACCGCCGAGGAAGAAGCTCTGAGAAAAGCTGCATGTGAATTGTTGGTGTCATTCAACAATAATGTATTCGAGCCCCTTGTAAAATTTGTCTTCGATCAGGAAGGCTCTGGTCCTTGTTAATTTTATGTATTTCTTTCCGTCTGAGATATGCAATAAAAGGAGTTTTGTTTATATTTTAAGTCTCTGTGTTGATATCTATTTGTCTTTAAACATAATATTTCTTGAGGAACTTGCCATTGATAGTCATCATGGCGACTTGACCATCCATACTAGTCAATTGATAAGCTCCATTGGAGAAAACTTTGCTTACAATGTAGGGTCCTTCCCATTTTGCTTCGAATTTGCTTTGCTCATGTGTGTCATAGTCATAGGACGTTTGACGGTTAGAACTAGTTCTCCTTTCTGAAATGTTCGGACTTTGACTTTACGGTTGAAGGCTTTTGATAGACGAGCTTGGTATAACTCAATATTGTTAAGCTAGGAGCCGTTTCTCGTCAAGCGCTTCAAGCTCCTGAAGTCTCAAACGATTATTATTTTCGGTTGTGAGTTCATTGGCAATGGCAATCCTTAGGGAAGGGGTCTGGATTTATAATGGTAAGACAACCTCATATCCATATACCAAAGAGAAAGGTATGCAGCCTATAGGAGTACGTATAGTAGTACGTTAAGCCTACAGACATTCTCCAAGCTTTTTACTCCAGTTCCGTTTGTTGGTAGAAATAAACTTCTTGAGATTTGATGATGGTCTTGTTAAATGCTTCTGCCAACCCGTTAGCTGCAGGATTATAAGCTATAGAAGCAATATTATTTATCATGTTGTCATCGCAGAATCGAGTGAACTTCTGACTGATGAATTGTGACCCATTATCATGAATGATTCACCGAGGAACACCGAATCTATAGATCACATGATGCTTAATAAATTAATAATGCTGCTTGTCTTGACCTCAGTTAAAGGTACAACTTCAGCCCACTTTGATAAGTAATCAGTTATGGCCAATATAAACCGATGTCCTCAAGATGAGGAAGGGTTAATAGGACCAATAACATCCATGCCCCAAGCTTCAAAGGGCCATGATGCTACCGTCGGGTGAAGAAATTTTGATGGTTGATGGATGAAGTCAGCATGGATTTGACATGCTTGGCACTTTCTTGCATACTCGATTGCATCAGATATCATCGAGGGCCAATAGTAGCCTATACGGCGAATACGATCTTGTAATTTAGGACCAGGTTGATGTGCGCCACTAACATCATCATGAGCTTCACAAAGTACTTATTTTTTTCTTCTCCCGTAAGACAGTGTAGGAGTAATGTCATGTCCTAGAACCAAAATACTGGAGAGCGGGGGACAGACACAGCCAACTACGTATATAGAAGTGTAATCTACCTCGACATACGGTCACGACTATCTAGATGCATGAGGGTTTTTCTACAAGCCATCAGTCTCTATGGTCAAGAACAAGCCTAGTGTCTCAATCTCAAGCAAGTAAATACATATTATAAGATAGTAGATCATCAGACATACAAGGTAAGACATCACAAACATTACATATTCAGATGATCATAAAGCTAGTCATACGGAATGTGAAGACTAGCAAGAGTTTCAGTCATACATAATCAACCCTAGGATTTATCAATCATGTTACAGCCTGTAGGCAGACAAAAGTATAAGTTTTAACACGAGCTAATACTTGCTCGACGGCTAAACGCCTCAAAAGAATAATTTTTACAATTGAGCGGGAGAGCAAAATAAAACCCACTCGTTGTAAGGGTTACGTCTGGTGTTCACCATCTGGCTGGAAGGCTGGGAGATCCTCGGGTCCTACTCCGAAATTTGGCCGTACAAAACCAGCTGGGTTAGACCCCAGAAAGAGTAAGTGCCACAAGAGAGTCTTCACTTAAGAACTAAAACCAGCATATTAGTACATGAGACATAAAGGATAATATAAGACATGAGTTAGAGAAAAACAAGATGATAAACGATAAGACGACTAATGGACCATTTCGATAGCCAAGTTATAACCAATAAACCAAACAAGGACCGGGGTTGTAACCCTTCACATGAACACAGCTTAGTCTCCAACCAATTATCGACAAGAGTAAAGCATGAACAAGCCTGTGCTGAAATAATCATAGACTGGCATTGCTTAGACAAGACTAAACTGGACTACATCCATCAATCACGGCCAAGCAAATAGCACGGCTTGATACTTTAACTAGCTAGGGTTATCACAAGCCTAGTTACTAGCAAGATGCAATGAGATGTTCCAGCAGTCACATGCCCTACAGCTATCCAGGTTATCCAGGCAAGGTTGATTACCAAAGTTATCCAGAATTATTAGATGGCCTAGAGTGCAACACATAACAGTGTGCCTTGTACTTGTTTCATGAGTGTGTTCCATATGACAATGGACTGGAAATGTGCCCTACTCGACGGCAGCTACAAGTCCATCACGTGTGGCCTGGATAATGGGATCGCCTGTAACTGGGAAATCTTCCTTAGAGTGAACTACTTGATCAATCTAGTCATTAACCTTTGCCAGTTTCAGTATGAATCCCTGACCGTGGTAACCAGGGACTCATGTCCTAGACATGATACAAGATGAGACTAGACTAGTAGCTTGTACAGACAAGTTTCAAGTAAGCACCCACAATGTCAAGATGAGAATTTACTTAGTCGAGATAGCCGTCGCAACGTACGACGTTCGAGGTTATAATCATATTTACTTGTCAAGAGTGCGCCGTAATGGGTCACTATCATGTACTGGCATGTCATGTTCTTGTCTGGAGTGCGCCACGACGGGCCACTGTCATGTTATTACCACGTTCATGTTCATGTATCATGTCGTGTTCATATATCATGTCGTGTACAGATTATCATGTCAATATTTCTTGTCAAGGGTGTGCCACAATGGCCACCATCAAGTGCTATCATTCCATTAATATGTCATGCTCACATCGTGTTCATGTCGAGTTCTTATCAAAAAGGCGTAAGGATATAAAATGGGTGCAAAAATCAAAAAGGAGAACCTGGGGACATCATGCGCCCAAGGGGGAATGCACCCACACATGGGTCCTAGGGCAATGCGCCCAAAGGGGAAGGGGCAAGTCAGAATGCACTACAAGTCTCATGGCCATATGCGCCTAAGTCAGGGAGTCTTGCGCCCACTATTGGTACAACATGGGTCTATGAATGATGCAAGCCCAAGCTGAGATATGCGCCCAAGAGGGAGAAGTCTATGCGCCCAAACAAGCATGAAAATGCCTTGAAGGATTACAAGTTAGGGGCTCAAGTACCATCCAGTGTAGGTCATACGCCCAAAGGTTATGCGCCTACATGAAGGTCTATGCACCCAAACACAAGGGTGTCTATGCGCCCACACATGGACTTATGCACCCACGTGATCTGGCTATGTGCCCACAGTGTTGCACTTCATAGTGTGCAAATACTGTTCATCATCTTCTCCAAGTCTTGGCCGAGAGCACAAGTCTTGGAACCCATAATCTTTAAATGATCATAACTCGGTCAAAACACGAAATCTGACTTTTCAAAGGTCTAAGTTGTGTAAAATCAAATTCTCTACCACATGGAACTCTTAGTTTTCGAAAACAAGGTGGTTTACTAGATCAAAACCCAAAAAACCCCAAAATGGTGCAAAGTTAGATCTACACAAATATATACATGAAAATGCAAAATGATAAGAACTAAAGTAGCTTAGAATATTGCATAGAAGAGATTAAAACAATAAAATAGAGGGTTCCTTAATGACGTAAGTTGCACTTGCCTAGGGTTTTTCTTTGGTGGGTGGGAGAAGTAAATAAAGAAGAAGAAGATGGAGGAGAGAGAAGGTTGGTGGCTTTTAAATGGGGGGTTAACATGTTGAACCATGGGAAAATAAACCAAGCCAAACCATAATGAACCAAGTGAAACCATGATATGCCATGATGAACCTAAGTAAGATTAAACCAATGCTAGCTAGCAAAGCAAGATAAGTAAAAATACGGGGCAGGATTCCGTACACGTATACTGGAAATACGTATAACGAAAAATAGGAGTGACAAGTAAGCCGTCAAACGTTCGTCGGTAGAGTGTCTTTGTAGCATGATTATAATAAAATCTGAGCGACGATGAATTGTTGTAGCCTCCTTAGGATCTTCGGATAGGATATCCTGGACCATGAAGTCTATGAAAGGATTCCTCCAGTCTTCACTGATGGCACAAATTTTAACTGAATTATTGAATTCCATGTTTGAGTTGTTGACTTCAATATTTAAGTTATTCTCGATACAAAATAACTCTCTATTAGTGATGACAATCATTTGTTGCCTTCTTACTGGAATTGTTAATACTGCTGCAAGATTAACGAGTGTATCAGCTTCCGTATTACATGCTCGGCATACATGCTCGATGAAGAAGCCTTTGAATGAAGTAGCCATCTTGATCATCGCATCATGATATAGGACCAAATCTTGATGTCGAACTTTGTACATGCCTCTAACTTGGTTGACAATTAGTTTGGAGTCTCCGTAAACTTCAAAATACTCAATATCTAATTGTTTAGCCAATTAGAGACCAATGAATAGAGCATTGTATTCTACCACATTATTGGAACACGACTCATCTAAAGAATAAGCTCTTTGAATAGCTAACCCTTCTAGTGAGATGAGGACCATTCCAACTCCAGCAACAATAGCATCTTTTGGTCTAATTTTGGATGCACCATCAAAGAGTAGACGCAAGGTAAGATTTCTTCTGAAATTATGTTGGACTCCAAAGTTTAGTCTAGAATCTCGTCGTAGAGTTTAGACGTTTCGGGAATTGGATGAGCTGTCAGAAAATCAGCAAGGGCTTGACCATTAACAGACTTTTAAGGAACATAAACCATATCATATTATGCTAATAATATGGCCCATGTTGCAAGCCTGGAATTGAGTATACTGGGCTTCTTTATCAGGACCCGAAAAGGGTTAACTCTAGAAATATCATGAATAGTTTGGCCAGTGATATAATGTCTCGTCTTTTAAACAACATCAAAGCTAGACATTCTTTTTCTACTGGAGTGTATCGATGCTCAGCTCCAATCATTGTATGGCTAAGGTAATAGATAGCCTGTTCATAACCTTCTTTATTCTTCTGAGCTAATAAAGCACCTAGGGAATGGTCCATTGCTCGAACATACATCAGAAAGGGTATTCCTGACACTGGAGGCACTAGAACTGGAGGGTTCATCAAGTATTACTTTATGTCTTCAAATACTTGTTGACATTCTTCAGTCCAAATAAAAGACACACCTTTCTTCATGAGTTGAGTGAACGGTCTACAGCGTCCAGAGAGATTTGAGATGAATCTCCTGATATACGCAAACCGTTCCTGGAATCCTCGTAGCTCTTTTAGGTTGCATGGAGGATGCATCTCTTGAATGGCTTTGATTTTCTTAGGGTCAATGTGTATACCTTTAGAGGTAATAACGAATCCAAGAAATTTGCCACTAAAGACTCCCAAGAATGACTTGTTGGGATTCATCTTGAGTTGATGCTGGCACATTAGATCAAAAATAGTTCTCAAGTCTTGAATGTGGTCTTCTTTTAGACGACTTTGGACAGCAATATCGTCAATATAGCATTCAACAGTCTTTCATAAATAATCACAAAAGATGGTACTCATGGCTCGCTGATAAGTTGTACCAGCATTCTTAAGACCAAATGGCATGACAGAGTAGAATAGACTCCAAGAGGAGTACGAAAAGATGTATGTTTCTCATCTTCTGGATTCATCTTGATTTGATTATATCCTAAAAATCCAACCATAAAGGACATACGTTCAAATCCGCAAGTATTGTCGATCATGACATCAGTGATTGAAGTGGAAATTCATCTTTGGGACAAGCTTCATTAAGGTCTCTAAAGTCGATGCAGACTCAGACTTTCCATATTTTCTTCAAAACTGGGACAACATTAGCCACCCAGTTCGAATGTTGTTCTTCTCTGACGAAACCACAAGCGATGAGTTTCTTGACTTCAGCTTCTATGACATCCATAATGTCGGGTCAAAACCGACGTTATTGTTGTTTGACTGGTTTCGTACTCGGCAGAATGTTGAGCTTGTGGGTAGCGATCTGAGGATCCAATCCGGCATGTCTTCATATGTCACTCCACTTTTCAGTATTATTTTTCCTAAATTTACCTTCTGTTTAATGATTAATGGTTTGATTGATTTTCAAATAATAAAATTTTATAACGATTTTTGGAGAAAATTGAATTAGGAGCAGGAATTCAAATTTAAAAATTAGTTTTAACCAACTAGTTGTGGTCTCTACTTTTTTTTCGAACTAATTTTTTGTGTGAATCATGCAAATGTGAAAAGGGGAGGGGCCTTTTTATATTTTTACCAATAGTGGAGGGGCTTATTTGCAAAATGCCTTGATATTATATTAGCTGTGAGGAGAGAGAACTTTATTTTTATCAACTCCTTCATAGTATGAGTCGAGCTTCCCTTTCCCCAAATCCGTTTCCAAACCCTAACCCTAACTTCGTCGGCGACGGCCATGGCCGATGGCGACCCTCAGCCTGGCGATGGTAGCGGCTAGGCGTTCATCCACCCTGGCGACGCAAGGAGTTTCACCACGATGACGGCGACGATAGACCGGTTCGATCATTCTCCTATGGCGGAGCTGTTCTGGGCGAGATCCACGGCGGGCACAATCATCTGAGAGGACACCACCCCAGCGGCGCAATTCTACGATGTGACCTATACTCGGCGGTGATACATCAGCGACGGCAACGGTGAAGTCCCTTCCCGTGGACGGCGATCGACGCTCAAGGAAGTCCAGGCAGCGTAGCGTTCCTCCGCCTATTCTAGCCTCTTCGATCGAGAAGTTCGGCAGATCGATGAGTCATGTTCCGATCGATCCTCCCTGTTCTTGTGTTCCTTCTTGATTTCGACACAATTTACTCATTCTCGATTGCTAACTAGTGATCACTGATCTTGCTCGAAGGTTCTTGTTCGTGATCCAAAATTTCTATCAAGTTGTGGGAGCTGTCGTGAACTGGAATCTCGTGATCGACTGGTTGGAGACAACGGTGAGTTCGTCGACGAGCTTCTATTTCGTGTCATTTTAGTTTAATAAATGGTAACGAACCTTCTCAATAATTTAATTCTTCTCTTCTCGTGCGTGGTATGTGTTTATTGGAGTGCTGCAGAGAAACTCTTGAGTTCAGACGAGCGCGAGGGGCGTGTCCGACGCTTGGGGATTCACTTTCTTCGATTCGGTTAAATTCTCTTCCAGGTACCTATGCTATCTTTCTATCGATTTTGATTCTCTATTTTCCTGTGTTTGAGTACGGGTTTTGCTAGGAACAGTCATGGTGTGGGCTATAGATGTGTTCGTGTCCAGTGTACGTGTCTGGGTGCCGTTGTGTAGCCGTATCAGGTGCGGATCGTGTCTGGATGGGTGTACGTGTCGGGGATCAGTGTTGGCCGAGCCTTGCCCCTTTGATTTCTAACTGTTATAAATTCTTATTTGATTTGAATTATATTGTATATATTAGTAGATTGCTTTTGGAATTTTGTAAATAGAGTTCTTATCTATTTTCCTAAAATTAATTATGAAATCTGGAATGGGTTATTCCCATATTTTCTTCTGAATTTTTGAGGTAGCCGTTGGGTTCAATGGGCTGGATATGTTGGTGATGTTAGCATCTACCTGCGGGCTTAGAATAGTTGTTTGTACAACTCCGTTTGAACTATTCTGTACTCAAACTTATGAAATGCCATCTTTTGCTATGTTTGGGAGTATAGTTGGGTTGATTGTTGCTATATGTTGAGTTATATGTAAATTTTCATTATGGTCTAAACTTTGAGAATGTAGTATGGGTTTAGACTCGGCTCTTATTAGCAAAAGGGATTTGTGGAGTCTACTAGGGAGAATTACCATGGCAGGATGGGAATAGCTATTAGTTTTTAAATTATGAAGTATGCAGAGAGGGTTTCTATGTGTTGTTCAGTATAAATTTTTATGTAGATGGAAGTTGTATATATATTTAGTTTAGTGTATTTTATCTATTGGTTGTACACTTCTTTAAGTTTGAATTCATGGAGGTAGTAGTAGTTGTTAGCTTTGAGTTATGCAATCGAAATGGGATTTATGGGTATTCTTATGTTGTAGATTGATGATGAGTTCTGGCATTAGATTGCTATGGAATATTTCCATAAGTAGTAATAGATGAGTAGTACTAGAGTTTGGCTTACCTATAAGTCCATTGCTGACCTGAATAGATTCAAATATGTGAATCCATGAATAAAGCTCTGATGGATTTGACCTGCTAGAGGTGGGAGTGTGTTATGGACTAGACAAGTCTGGATTTGTTGAAGAGCTGTTTGGCTAAGCCTTCAACTAAACCAAGTTGGAGTGGTGGTTGTATTAATTATTATGTTATTTTACTAATTGACTTTTTATTAAATGTTTTAGTAGAGGTTCATAATCATATTATTTTCTAAGTAAAACTTGGCAGTAATTTCTAAATGAAAGAATTTATAAGTAACTTATATGGTTACTGCTTATATAAAATATTATTTACTAAAGTTTTCTAACTAGTACTAGATTACTAATTAATTAATTAGGACTCTAATTTCCTGCCAATGATTAATAATCTAGGAAAGTATTTGTTTTGTCCCAATAAGGGTATATGTATATCTAGTAGTGCTCTCTAACTAAGATTATAGCTAGCCAGTGGATAACTACTCTTTAGAATCTAACCCATACCCAACTTGTACCTATTATCAGGAGGACAGACAGATCTTCTACCCCTTCTTTATCACCCGGAGCAAGGCAGTACTTTCTATGGTTTTGTGCATTTACATATCTTGTACTTCTCTTAATGACACGATATGACACGATATCTTATACCCTTGTACTTCCTGTTCTTGTACTTACTTGTGTCGGAGAGGGGAAATACACTAGCTATGTGACTAATTCCGGTTCTAAAATTCATGTAGATAGCTTAGGCCTCGTACTGTGCACGCGGGTCCTAAGCCGTACCGATATTCATGTACTCTTGTACATATTCCTGTACTCACCCAGCCGGTCACATAGGCTTGTTGTATTTTAAATATTGTGCACATGTCATGTCTTGTACTTCAGGTTCATGGCTTATATTCATGTACTTTCTTTCTTGTACTTTATATTCATGTACTTTCATGTTCTTTTCCGTACTTTATATTTCATGTTCTTTTGTACTCATTTCTATATCATGATGTTCTTGTTCATTACCTAGAACTGTACTTTGCTCTGCTCCTGACTGGATATATTGCAGGTGTACTTACAGGATATTATTCTATCTTATGGGCCAGAGCCCAAAATCTTAGCTGAGCAGGATGAGATAAACTTAGCTAGAGGCTTCAGGTTTAGATTACTTAGCTTTACTCCTAGATATTAATTTTAGAGTTCATAGCATATTTCATTTATGTTGACTCTAGTACCTTTATGATATATGGATTTATGGATTATGGTGATCTTTCTGGGATCGTGTATAGATGCTGTGATTGTGCACATTTATGTTTATCTGGTTAGATTTTTTAGCTTGGTACAACTTACTTCGTCGTGTCTAATGACGAAGGCTGGGCGTGTCCGACTCGTGTCCGATTATTCGGGCGGGTCGTGACATATTTTTAGTAGTGGCCCATGCAGGTTAATCCTAATAGTACCTAGGTATTAGAGTACTATTGGGAAACTTGATTTAAACTAGAAAACTTGAATCATAGCATAGGAAATCGGGTACATCGGGTATATTAACATTCTATAAACACTTGTTGTTTTCAGGTCTAGGTTATTTTAACAGTTTTCTTTTTTAGATAGTTTAAAGCACGCAACCCCGGAACTATTGATCCACCTACACTTGAGGGTTTCGAGCTTCCACTACCTTCTATCACCCTACTATCCCCATGGGTAGTACATAGTTGACGAAGATGTTCGAAGAGTTTCTTGACACCCAGAGGGAGCATGCCATCTTTTTCCAAGCCAGACTTGTGGATGCACTCTCCGAGCCAGGAAGGACTTCTGATTTCCAAACTCTCGAATCCTTGTACTTTCCCGACACTGAGCGCATATTTTGCATCGAGGAGCAGATCGAGAACCTGGAGCTCCCACTGAAGATCACCCAAGTCTCTGAGGACCGACTCCTCTGAAGATTTGAGCTACCAGTCAGGAGATTCAGAACGTAACATGGACAATAGGACGCGACGGAAGCTAAGCTCATGAAGGACATGAAGAATGATGATGAATATCAACTACTACGGATCAGCAAAGCATCAGCACACTCAGACAGCGCCTTTTCAGCCGTGCTATCAGATTCAGATGATGGCCATTTTTGCTTTCCACCTCCATCCAGACATCGCTTTGAGGAGTGTCGCAAGAGACTCGGACTCTGTTTATACTGCAGAACTTTTGCCTACCGAATGAAGGATTGCCAGCAAGTTGCGGATCACAATGGCCGAATAGTAGCAGGATCTCAGCAGCCTGTACGCCAACAACCGTATATTTCTGCCAGAGCCCTGTATTTTAGCCTAGCGGAAGATTGAGATTCAGATTCAGCCAACGATCATTTGTATTTTCTGTCGTTGCCCAGGACACCAATACGACGAGTGCCGCAAGAGACCGAGGCTATGCTTGGTCTACGGATCGCCTATCCATCAAGTCAAGGATTGCCCGGAGGTTGCTG
>JANAVB010026000.1:2090893-2287538 GCA_029216955.1 Iris pallida
TTCGTCGCCATAGGGTGCACCAGTGTTGTTGTGCCGAAGAAGGATGGGTCAGTACGGAGTGTATTGACTATAGGGCACTCAACAACCTCACGATCAAGAACAAATACCCACTGCCGCGGATCGACGATCTTTTGACCAGTTGAGCGAAGCTCGGGTATTTTCCAAGATTGATCTGAGGTCAGAATATCACCAGGTGAAGGTGAAGGGGATGATATTCCTAAGACCGCTTTTAGGACGCGGTACGGGCAGTTTGAGTTTTTGGTTATGCAGTTTGGGCTAACTAATGTACCAGCAGTGTTTATGAACCTTATGAATAAGGTGTTCCACCAGTATCTGGATCAGTTTGTGGTGGTGTTCATCGACGACATCTTAATATATTCCAAGACTGAGGAGGAGCACGAGGAGCATCTGCGGATAGTGCTGAAGATTCTCAGGGGAGCAGCTTTATGGGAAACTCTCCAAGTGTGAGTTTTTCTTAGACCGGGTGGACTTCTTGGGGCACGTTGTGACTGGAGATGGTATCTCAGTTGACCCCAAGAAGATTGTAGCAGTCGAGGCATGGGCAACGCCGACTTTAGTTGCAGAGATCAGGAGTTTCCTGGGGCTGGCAGGATATTATCGGAGATTTGTGCAGGACTTCTCCCGGGTTGCAGAGCCGTTGACACGGTTGACCTGGGAGGATGCTGAGTATGTTTGGTCAGAGGAGTATCAGGCAGCTTTTGATGAGTTGAAGAAGCGGCTTATGACAGCTCCGATTCTGACATTGCCTTCAGGATCAGTAGTTTTACTATTTATAGTGACGCTTCAGGGAAGGGGCTGGGTTGCGTCTTGCAGCAGCATGGGAAGGTGATTGCCTATGCTTCCAGGCAATTACGTCCCCATGAGAAGAACTACCCTACCCAACCTGGAGCTGGCGGCGGTGATATTTGCTTTGAAGTTGTGGAAGCATTATCTGTATGGGGAGAGAGTGGAGATCTTTACAGATCACAAGAGCTTAAAGTATGTGTTCACTCAGAAGGAGTTGAACATGAGGCAGCACAGATGGATAGAGTTAATGAAAGATTTTGACATCCTACTTCAGTTCATCCCCAGGAAAGGCTAACGTGGTTGCCGATGCCTTGAGTAGGTATCCGACAGCCATGTGTTTGACCATGGATTGGCATTTGCTTGCAGACTTGGAGAGCCTTGGGATTTAGGTGATCGTGCCCGGGGTACAGATGCAGTTATGGGGGATGCAGATTCAGTCGGACTTGGTGGAGAGGATCAAGTCGGCACAGTTTGAGGACGTTACTCTGCGGTGTCTCCGAGAGAAGGTTCGAGCAGGATTGTTTGAGGGCGAGTTTTCTCTTGCAAATGATGGTGCCTTGAGGCACGGTTCCAGATTATGTGTGCCCAGCGGAGAGCTCAGGGAGCAGGTTATGCAGGAGGCCCACAGATCTCAGTACTTCATACACCCTGGTGCCAACAAGATATACCAAGATGAGGGAGCATGTTTGGTGGTCCGGTATGAAGCGGGAGGTGGCTCACTTCGTAGCTAGATGCTTGATCTGTCAGCAGGTCAAGGCGGAGAGGCATAGGCCCGGTAGATTATTGTAGCCGCTGTCCATTCCCGAGTGGAAATGGAAGCATATCACTATGGACTTCGTATCAGGATTGCCGCGTACTCTAGGAGAAAAAGACGCGATTTGGGTCATCGTTGACAGGTTGACCAAATTGGCCCACTTCTTTCCATTCAAGGTGGGTACGTCTATAGAGAGGCTCGTGGAGATGTATATGCGGCAGATAGTCAGGATTTATGGAGTTTCGGTCAGCATCGTCTCAGATCGGGATAGTCGTTTTACTTTCTATTTTTGGAGGAGTCTGCAGACTAGCTTGGACATCCAGCTCAAGTTTAGTACCGCATACCACCCCCAGACGGACGGACAGTCGGAGAGGACTATTCAGACCCTTGAGGATATGTTGCGGACGTGCGTCTTGGACTTTGGAGGCTCCTGGGAGGATTATCTTTATTTGGTGGAGTTTGCTTACATAATAGTTTCCAGGCCAGCATTGAGATGTCACCTTTCGAGGCTCTGTACGGGCGTAGGTGCCGTACACCCTTATCTTGGGATGATGTTGGTGAGCGAGCTTTACTGGGGCCAGAGATGGTTGTTGATGCAGCCGAAAAGGTAAAGCTCATCAGGGACAGACTTTGCGTGGCGCAGGACAGACATCGGCACTAGGCCGATAGCCACCGGAGGCCCTTGGAGTTTGAGGTACAGATTAGAGTAGGATTAGATTAGGTTTGATTGTTTGTGTTTTATTAATCATGTTTGTTTATTATAATTAATTGAGACCTTGCTTGTGATTAGGTCGGAGACCAGGTTTTCTGAGGATATCTTCGACTCGTGGTACGATACATTTTAGTGGAGGCGGGAAGCTTAGCCCGCGCTTCATCGGCCCTTTCGTTATCAGCGGGAGAGTCGGTGACGTGTCATACAGGCTAGACTTGCTGCCTGTACTTGTGAGGGTCCACAACATATTTCACGTATCACATTTGAGATGGTACGTAGCTGACCCTAGCCATGTGTTCGATCATTCAGAGATTGAGGTTGGGCCTTCTCTCAGCTATCCAGAGCAGCCAGTGGAGATTCTGGATCGACGGAAGAAGGTTCTGAGGAACCAGGTGATACCTTTGGTACGCGTCACATGGAGGCATCATTCTCGAGGAGAGTCTACCTGGGAGCGGGAGGATGAGATGCGCGAGCGTTACCCATATCTTTTTGGACCTTGAGGTATACTTTTCTATCCTTCTCAGCAGTTTAGTTTCGCCTTTAATTTCGAGGACGAAATTATTTTAAGGATGGTAGATTTGTCACTACCACTTTTCTTGCTTGGGGGTATCTTGGTCATTTTTGAAATTTTGTGAATTATTTGGAATTATTATTTATTATTTGGACTTATTATAATTAATATGATTTTTAGTGATTTTTAGTGATTTTTGGTAGAATTGATTTTGGCCCTATGGTTGACTTTGACTAATGTTGACTAGAAGACTAACCTAGTGACTAACCTAGGTTAAGACCACTTGGTTAGGTTAAGTAAATTTGGTTTGACCTAATTTAGTGAGGTTTAAGTCATTGGAACTTGTTTGGAGAGATTTGGAGTTGATTTGACTAATATGGCTTATGACTTCATAAGTCATGACTAATGACTTAGGCTTAATAGCCCATAGGCCCACACCATGAACCAACCCTAACCCTAATCAGCCCATGGCAGCCACTATTGACCCTTTCCCATCCTATTTAATGCCCCTCAAAGTTAGGGCTAGCCTCCATTAGGTTTTCTTGCTAAGTTTTAGAAAGAGGTATTTCTCCATCTTCCATAATTCCTAGTAAATCCATTTTAATTCCTTTTTAACCCAAACAAATTGCATTGAGTCCTAAATTTCCTCTACTTGCTGTTGGTAATAACTATTCTCAGATTTGGAGAGCATTGGAGGAGTTTGACCATCAAGAGGAGCACCTCTTTGTGGAGCTTTTTGAAGCTTTTGATACTCTTAGGTAACTCTCTATCCACACCATAGAATCCTGACATTTTTGCATCATTAGGGAGCCCTAGACCTAACCTAACAGTAGGAATAGGAAACCCTAAGAATTCGTGTCCTTTCATGTCCAAACTGGACACGTATCAGTGCCTAGCATTATGTGTTTGTGGAAATGCCACAGTAGAATTGTTTGTGTTATTTTCGAAATATTTTTGAATGGAAATTTACTTTTCAGTATCGCTCACACGATTCTTGTGCACTGGGATAGATTCGTGCACGTGTCATGTCATTTGGATACGCGTGCACATGTGCTGTACACGCTCGCCGCGGCCTGGCGGATCCCCTGCTCATCGGGGTCCCTACAGGACACGACACGGCTTGCCCTGACACAAAATTTTGTGGGAGCTAAGGGGAACCCCCTGTCACCATGCTCTCCCAATTTTATGGGACTTCGTGCACTGGTTGGTGAGAAATTGATTGCGCACGGGGATTGCACTGTCCTGTGCGCAGGCTGTTATTAGCTACTGATACGGCTTTGAATCTTTGGACACGATACGTAATGACATGATACAGTGTGACACACACCTAGGCCTACCCTAGGTGCACCCACTGACACGAGCACGAGGCCTGGGTTGGCCTGTGTCGGGTGCACGACACGCGTGCACCCCCGTACGAGACTGTCCCAGTTTCTGTGTCTGTTTACACTGATTTTATGTTTTAATCCATTGGACACATTTGTGTCCTCTTGCAGGGACACAAACACTTCATGGGACACGTGTACATGTTGTGTGTACTTTACCAACCAATAAATGGGTATTTTAGTTTGTAATTGTTGGTTAATTTGCATTTCCCAAATGTATCCGAATACTCAATATCAGTTTTATCAACTGTTCTAAATCCCAGTTTTTAATCTCGATTTTGGTCATCAATTTTAACCATTGTATGTTTTAATTAGTGTAGTTTAAAATCCTAATAGGTACACCTACATGATATCTAATGGTATGAGGAAAATTGGATAGTTTTGATGTAGTTTTGATTCGAAATCTGGAATTGTGATATAGAGGCTGTTCTAAATAGTTTTGTGTGTTATCATGGGTTATTTGAACTGATATTTAACCTTGAAATCTGAGTTTAACCTGAATTGAGATATAGGGACTATTTTGTATATTAAATCTGATTTCTGAATGGAATGGGGCTGAAATCTGTGAATGATTGAAGGGGGATTTTTTTCCTATGAATTTAAACTGAGATTTAATAAGTTGCTCACTGATTTCACACATGCATTACACCCTTCACTGTTCTACATACACACACACACACTTTCCTCTCTCTTTTCACTGTCCTGTATTTTTCCTGCACACAAACACTCATGCACATCCACACACACATGTAGACACCACACACACACACATACACATGAACACTTGAGTTTTCCCCCTCTCTATAGCCTACTCCTATTGTAGATATTATATATATGTAATGTGTATATATATTTTTTATATATACACACATATAATATATATATAAGTTTGTGTATTGTATTGGGTATCAAATATGGAAACTTGAAATGGTGTATAGGGTATATATAGTATTAGTATCCTATAATATATGTAGGTGTGTGATTATATATATATATATAATATGTGGGCATATGGATATACTAGCCTATGTGTTATATGATAGCTCATGTGCTAGGCACATGCCTATATGTATATGAGATATACATATACATTCATATGTGATAGTGGTATAGGTATATATGTGGTATTTAGCCTATGGCATAGGGTTGTGTTTGCTTAGCTAATGAGCCTAGATTGAGCTTGTACAGTTTTGTTAGACCTAGAATAGACTTGCTAGACTAGTGTAGACTAGTTTGACCTAGTGTGGACTTGACTGGATCTTATGCTTCTATTATCATGAATCTTCGGGAATCAGCTAGTGACTCATGTACCCTCATGATCAACGAGCCTTCACGAATCAATTCATGAATCACCCTATACGGGTTAGTAGTTTAGTCACGAATCTTCATGTAGCTTGACTGGATCCTTGTGTATTGATTGGGGTACGGGGGAGTATGAATGGTCATGTGAATAAATATCCAAAGTAGTGTAGTATGAATCACTCTTATTGTAGTCATGAATCAGTCCTAAGCCATTCACATGTTCGTCTGTACTCTAAATCACTAGCACTGTCTCTCTTTATATATCATAGATATTTACTTACTGTCTCTCTCTTACATTATGCTATTCTTCAGTTTCTATATTTTATTCTCTAGCATGATTATATTTCCTTTCCTGCTATGACTTGTTGAGATGTATTGTGCTCGTTCCTGTCCTGACTGGACCTGTTGAAATATTACAGAGGATGAGGACGAGGCTGGCTGTCCCACTTATTATGGGGCTACTCTAGATGATAGTACAGACTTGGACCAGCAGCAGGAGCCCTTAGCTGTGGACGACACTCCTCTAGACTAGGATGTCTTATTTATATTCACTCTGGATGATTGTATATAGTACTTGGGATTTGGGATATGTATTATCTTAGACACTTAGACTTTCTGATGTACTTGGGATGTTCCTCTCATTTCTGCAGTTTCTCTTATCTATCTATCTGCTATCTTTTTATCTGCCTTAGTTGTGATTGAGTTACTTTCTGCTATGACACCCCCATTCGGGGAGTATAAACTATTTAAGCTTTATATTGATTAGATGTTGTGACCTAGGACAGCGTTCTACCGTCGACACTGCGGCGTAGGCTGGACGTACCCACGTCTCATGCCCTTACTCTAGGGTGCGGGTCGTGACAAAGTAAGGTCACCCTACTGAGATAGAAGTATTCCATATTAGATTGTCATACCACCTATGATTATGATATTGTATATACTCAAGTTAGTCATTGACCAAACCGATAAACATATCTTTGACTTACTCGACCTTCCATCAAATCTAGGTCTTTTATCGTGACCATCTAATTATTTGAAACTTAGAAATGAATAGAATCATTCCCTTGACCATACCCTTATCCATTAGACTATTTTCTCTCTAGAAACTGTGTCCCTAACTTATTTTACCTTGATCTCCGAGATTTCCTAAATTATCCTTATTTCGTGCTTTAATCTTTTTATTTTGTGCATTAATTAGTACCTTATGAAAACCCACTTTCTATTTTTGATCATTTGGCGTTCTCTGTCGTGACTTTGATATTTGTAGCACAACACTAGACTTTTCCTTCCAACAAATTACATATGCAAGACCTAGACGAGCTCACCTTTATGTAGGTATATGGTCCAACTAAACACACCCCCTTGTACACTATTTTTTATGATGCAACTTTCAAGTCAAAATGGCTAGCTATAACGCCTACCATAATACCATTGCCCTTTCCGAGTTTAGTTAGAAATTCAATCTCGACTTAAATCTTTTGACCAATAATGATTGTGATCTACTTAATTTTCTAGATGCTTAACTTGTGATTCTTCTTGATTGCTTAACCCTTGTCCTGTTATTTCCATATTTTTATTACGTTTACCACGACCATTGCACATAACCGTACTTTTCTTCCAAATTGTTTGCTTCACTTATTGAGGATTCATTTTTTACTTCACCGTAGTTTATATAACTTTTTTTCCTTTATGATTTCCTTGTTTAAAGAATAGAAACTGGACCATGACACCCTTCGGTTATACATGGCTAGATTAGAGAACTCATGGAGAAGATAAATGGTGTAGTTGGTTAAGATGATCATACGATTACAAGGTATATGTGAGATTTGACATAAGTTAAATATGTCGTAACACTATTAAAGAAAGTTAAGGAATGTGGTCGACGAGAATTAGTACTTCTCAAAAAAAAACTCTTTGGTGATTGATATGTATTCTTATTACGACGAGTTGATTTCTACTTTCGACCAAATTGATTTAAAAGTTATTGAATTTAAATTTCGAGGAGATTATGAAAGACGAAATTTAGCCTGTGAAAGAAGAGATATCAATATATATGTTGGGAGATGAAGATTAGAGATTTGTTGAACTAAAGGTTTCCGGACTTATTAAAGTTTATTATGAAATATTAGATTTAAAATATATATTTGGAATCAAAGTGTTGAAAGTTGATATTTAAGAGCAAGTCTCAAATGGAGTAAAGAAGAAAATGAAATGCGTTCAAGGAAATTTCAAATTTGGTGAAATATAAAATTTGACAAGATTGTTGTCACTACCAAATTTCTAGTATGGGGGTATTTTGGTCATTTTGAATTTTGGGGTTTATTTGGAATTATTGTGAATTATTGAGATTTATTAGAATTTATATGATTTTTGGTATATTTTAATTAGGGGTTATTTTAGACTTTGACTAGTGTTGACTTTGGAGCCTAACCTAGAAGCTAACCCTAGTTTTAGTGACTTGGTTAGATTATGAAACCCTAGGTTAATTTAAGTTAACTATATTCTAGTCATTAGAATCAATTTGGGAATATGAATCAGAATAGATTTTTGATTAATGACTTATGACTTCACAAGTCATGATTAATGACTTAAGCCATAGAGGTCCAAGCCCAATACCATGTAAACCTAACCCTAACGCTAGCATGGCGGCCACCTAGCCTAGGGATTCCCATCCTATAAATACTCTCCTCCATTAGGTTAAGCCTCTTTAGGAAAGTTCACATTGGAAAAAGAGGTAAATCCATCTTTATAAATTCCTAGAAAATCTATTTTAATTCTTTTTTAATCCAAACAAATTGTATTAGATCCTAATTTTAGTATTCTTGCTGTTCATGGAGAATTATTCCAGCTTGGGATCAATTTAGGAAAGTTTGCTAACAAGGAGGAGGATCTAGAAAGAGGCTTTTTCTTGAGGATTTCACCACTAGGTAAATCACCCTAAACTCCATTTAATTCTAGATTTCTTTGCATGAAGACCTAGCCCTAGGTGTCCCCTAGCTATAGGAATTGGTTTCGTGTCAGGTGGACCCATTTCGTGTCCGTATCGGACACGTATCCGACTGTAGGCATAGTTGTTTGTCGAAATGCCCCAAAGGGTATTTCGAGTTGATTTTAGGGAAGTATTTGAATAGGAAATTATGTTCTCATGTTGCTTGTGTGTTTCTACACGACTGAGGTGATTTGAGCCGTATCTGAGTCGTTTTGGACTCGTGGACACAGTCCCCGCACGCGGCTACAGTATTCCCCTGCTACTCGGGGGCGTTTTTACTTTGGACACAGCACGAGGACATGTGATACTTCGAGGACACGTTGGGGCAGTGTTTGACACGACACTCCCCAAGTGGCATGACCCCATGTGTCGTGTCGAGGGAGCACGAGCTCATGCATCAATTTTGTACTGCACTGGCTCACGCGTTCAGTCGCTACTGATACGGTTTGATAACTCGGACACGGGGACACGTCGACCCAAATCAGGGTGACACGTAGGTAGCCTGACACCTGGAGAACCTAGGTTTGTGAACACGTGTCCTAGTTTGGTCTGTGTCGCGTGCACGACACGCGTGCACTTGTGCACGAGACTGCACTGCGCCTGTGTATGCTGTTTTGGTTTTTATTATGTTGGACACGTCGTGTCACGTTGTGGTGGATACGAGACACCCTCTGAGACACGAACACATTCTATATTTTTATTACCAACCACTAATTACACATATTAGTTGTTTTTATGTGTCAATTTCCAATTTCCCTAAAACTCTGATACCCAGTCCCTATTTCTGTATTTCCAGTTTTTAAAAATCGAATTTGAATTGATTAATTAGCCCATTTGATTGATGTTAATCACTGTTTAAGTCTCTAAAATAGTTCTCCTATATGTTTCCTAACTGTGTATCAAATTTGAGTGTTTTTCATTGAATATTGGGTTTGATTTGGGGACTAGAAGTCTTGGCCTAAAACTGAACTGAATGTAATGAGAAATCTGGGAATGTTGTATTGGTTTTTGGTATTAAACTGAATTGGGTTCCTTCCCTGTTTTGACTGAACTGTACACTGGATATCCTCCACTCTCACACACTGTTTTATGACTCACCCTTCACTGTCCACAGTTTATTTCCTATCACTGTACACCATAACAGTCACACACACACACACAATGCCTTCCCTCTCTCTATATACACATGTATGTATATATATAATATGTATATCTATATATGTAATGAATATATATAGTTAATGTATATATAATGTAGGTAGCCTATATATATGTATATATATGTGATGATTTCCTAAGTATATGTACTCTAACCATATGTAATGTATAATGTATCTAAGCCATATGTATGTATAATACATACATATGCACATGCTTGTATATGTAGGTATAATGTATGTTGATGAATAGGATTTCCTATATGTATATTAGTGAATACAATGCCAAGTTGAGTTTGTATTCATGGTGAGGTTAGATGACTTGTTGACATTATAATGAATATGTGTGTTGGCTTGACTTAGGCTTGGATAGCCTTGAAGTGGTGTGTACTAGCTAGTATAGGCTTGTGTGACCAGTATAGACTAATGTGGACTAGTTAGACCAATTTAGACTTGTTAGACCTAGTTTGACTATAGTTGACCTAGTTTGACTTCTAGGGTTGACTAGAGTTGACCAAGAGTTGACGTTGGCCTAGATTGACCTAGATTCATTTAGAATGCATTAAATTGCATCTTGATATCATTTTAGACTTGTTGTAACTTGTGCTGTTCTGATTAGGAGCCAGACACCTCTCCTCGGACAGTACATTTCATCCAGACACTCAGATACCAAGCGAGTACATTCTCTGATCATTCATCATAACTTGTTAGAATTATATTCCTGCTTTAGATTACTTTACTTGATGCTGTCACGACATTATCACGGATTAGTAATATATGGATCTCTTCATGCGATGTTATCCCCCTCGGGAGCATCGGGTACATTGTGTCATGTGCGTTTCACTTTCATCATGTACTCCTGTGCTTTCACCATACATGTATACTCTTGTGAATCATATACTCTCATGTTCATGGAGCCCTCATGTATACTATCATGTGCACCCTTTCATGGGCCTCATGTGATATCATGTATAATAATAACCTGCTTAGATTCTTGTATATTGATTGGGGAAACGGGGAGTGCTAATAGTCATGTGAACAAATTCCATAGTAGTGTTGATCATGTGAAACTCTTTAGTGTAGATCATGTACTAATCTGTCATGTTCACATGTGCTATCCTGTACTCAACATCACTAGCCACTATTAGTTCTTTATATACAGTAGCTATTTACATACAGTTCTCTTCTTTTACATCATGTACTTCCTTTCAGTTTTATGTATCTTACTCTACTGCATGTTTATATTTTCTAACCTGCTATGATATGTTGATATGTATGTGCTCGCTTCTGTCCTGACTGGACTGTTGAAAATATTACAGAGGACGAGGAGGCCTGTGTGGATACCTTCTACGGACAGCCCTAGACGACACTTGTGAGCTGGACCCTCAGGAGGACCCAGCTCTAGCTGATGACTTTACCCCTACTGCCTAGACTAGCTTAGTTAGGCTTTATCTTACTTATGTTGTCTTGAGACTAGTTTAGTTAGACTTTATTTCTGTCTTTGAGATCTGGATTGTATATATTCTTTCATATTCAGTAGCTGAGACCTTGTATTTCTGGATATCTGCTGAGATGTTATCTTAGACACTTAGACTATTGATCATCTATATTCTTTGAGTTCTATATCATATCGTGCTTCTTTTTCTTAGTTGTGATTGAGTTTACTTACTGCTATGTCACCCCCATTCGGGGAGTATAAACTGCTTAGAATTATATTGTTAGATGTTGTGACCTAGGACAGCGTTCTACCGCCGACACTGCGGCGTAGGCTGGACGTACCCACGTCTCGTGCCCTTACTCTAGGGTGCGGGTCGTGACACATTTTAGTGGTGGCCCATGCAGGTCTAGACTAGAAGTGTAGTGGTATTCGAACCATAGTATCACTACAGCCTGCAGTAAGATATAGGATATTAATTTTCAAAGTACTCAATCACATTAGGAAAAACTCTTTTATTGCCATCTAAATCCTTATTGCCAACTGATTCTTTTGAATTTTAACTGTCCGCCTTTGTTATATCGCTTCTTTCTCAGAAATTGATACTCTTGTTGGTCTGTCTTCAGGATAGTGGAGACGCGGTCGCAGCGTACCATTCATAGGGATGCTGTAGAGGGGTCTGCTACCTTTCAGCCAGTTCAGCAGAGACAGGTGACTATAGCTCCTGCCACCTCCGCTCGTATTGAGGCTCCAGCAGCAGCAGCAGCAGGGGGTATGCCTCCACCGGCTCGGAGGCAGGACCCAGTCATCGCAGAGATGCCTTTCCAGCAGCCGCCGCCTACAGGATACGTGGATGCGGCACAGATGTTCTCCTACTTCCAGCAGTTCATGGACCGGCAGCAGGCCCGACAGGATAGGGGCATGGAGTTGGCCCTTACGACAGTTGCAGCCCGACCAGTGGTTCAGCAGCCGAGGACACCGGGGATAGAGCAGTTCCAGAAGATGAGCCCCAGAGACTTCCTGGGCACGGATGGGATTCTATATGCTGATGAGTGGATCGAGCATATAGAGGAGATCTTCCGCCTGGCCCGAATACCGGCAGATCTCCAGATAGAGGCAGCAGCTAGCCGGATGTGATATCTTGCTCGCACCTGGTATCAGTCAGACCCCAGGGTGGGGATAGCTGGACAGACCTGGAAGGAGTTCAAGGGCTTCTTCAAGAAGAATTTCTTTCCCGATTTAGCGCTTCGAGCCTTGGAGTCGCAGTTCGAGAGCTTAGTTCAGGAGAGCCTGTCAGTGGAGGAGTACGCTGGAGAGTTCGGCCGCCTCGGCAAATTCGTAGAGGGCTTGAGTGAGACGACGAAGGCCCAGAGGTTCTGGAAGGGTCTGGTCAAGGAAGTCAAGTCCTTGACCAAGGGCAACAGGGATGCCACTTTTGAGGAGATTTTGACGGGAGCCTTATTGGCTGAGGATGATCTTGAGCTTAGGCTCAAGAGGGGGCAAGACCCAGTTAGGGGCAGCAGCAGCGGGGGCCAGGCCAAGAGGCCTTACTTCCAGCACCAGCAGCCGAGGCAGTTCCAGCCGCAGGCAATCCAACAGAGGCCAGTTCACCAGCAGCAGTTTCAGCATCAGGCACCCAAGCAGTAGACAGTCAGTTGCACATTCTGCAAGAAGCCAGGGCATGGATGGCACGAGTGCAGGAAGAGGCTCGGAAAGTGCCTTCTTTGCAGAGCGGCAGATCACCAGCTGAGGGATTATGCTAGGTCTGGGGGACGAGTAGCTCAGGGAGGAGTAGCCAAAGCTCCAGCAGGCCAGCAGAGGAGACCAGCCCTGCCGACGCAGCATCAGAGATTTATTCAGCATCAGCAGCAGGCCAGGGGAGGCCAGCAGGGGCGAGCTTTCACCATGGCGGCCGAGGATACAGAGGCGATTGGAGAGCTGATCTCAGGTTTGGTTCTTCTCGACTCCAGTCCAACTTTTGCATTATTCGATTTTGGTACTCCGCATAGCTTCATATCAGTATCATTTACGATTAGACACGGTATCATAGCTGAATCGTTGCCTAGGACTTACAAGATCACGATCGGGGGTAGCATTATCCTCGTGAGTGATGTTTGTAAGGGTCGGAGTATTGTTCTGGGAGGCCGTGAGTTGGAGGTGAGCCTGCTCGTAATACCATTGTCGTACTACGATATAGTACTCGGTATGGATTGGTTGAGCAGGCACCATGCCAGCATTGATTGCAGAGGGGGTAGAGTTCTCTTCAGAGTACTGGGGGAGCCAGAGTTCGAGTACTCCAGACGTCAGGCGGAGCAGAGCAGCGGGGTTTTCTGCGGAGTCTCGGTTGAGGAGCAGACGATTCTACACCCCTTGATAGCAGAGTATATGGATGTTTTTCCAGAGAAGTTACCTGGATTGCCATCGGACAGAGACATTGAGTTCTCAATAGACTTGGTTCCAGGAGCGGAACCCATCTCTCAGCATGTCTATCGGGTGAACAACAGTGAATTGGTAGAGCTGAAGAAGCAGGTGGATGAGCTGCAAGACAAGGGCTTCATCCGTTCGAGTTCGTCGCCATGGGGTGCACCAGTGTTAGTTGTACCGAAGAAGGATGGGTCAGTACAGATGTGTATTGACTATAGGATACTCAACAACCTCACGATCAAAAACAGATACCCACTGTCGCGGATCGACGATCTTTTTGACCAGTTGAGCGGAGCTCGGGTAGTTTCTAAGATTGATCTGAGGTCAGGATATCACCAGGTGAAGGTGAAGAGGGAGGATATTCCCAAGACCGCTTTCAAGACGCGGTACGGGCAGTTTGAGTTTTTGGTTATGCCGTTTGGGCTAACCAATGCACCAGCAAGCAGTGTTTATGAACCTAATAAATAAGGTGTTCCACCAGTACCTGGATCAGTTTGTGGTGGTGTACATTGATGACATCTTGGTGTATTCCAAGACTGAGGAGGAGCATGAAGAGCATTTGAGGATCGTGCTGGAGACTCTCAGGAAGGAGCAGCTTTATGGAAAGCTCTCCAAGTGTGAGTTCTTCTTGGACCGGATTGATTTTTTGGAGCATATGGTGACTGGAGATGGGATCTCAGTTGACCCCAAGAAGATCGTAGCAGTTGAGGCATGGGCAGCGCCGACTTCAGTGGCAGAGATCAGGAGTTTTCTGGGGCTGGTAGGATATTATAGGAGATTTGTGCAGGATTTCTCCCGGGTTACAGAGCCGTTGACTCGGTTGACCCGGAAGGATGCTGAATTTGTTTGGTCAGAGGAGTGTCAGGCAGCTTTTGATGAGTTGAAGAAGCGGTTTACGACAGCTCCGATTCTAACATTGTCTTCAGGATCAGGGGGATTTACTATCTATAGTGATGCTTCAGGGAAGGGGCTGGGTTGTGTCTTACAGCAGCATGGGAAGGTGATTGCCTATGCTTCCAGGCAATTACGTCCCCATGAGAAGAACTACCCTACCCACGACCTGGAGCTTGCAGCAGTGATATTTGCTCTGAAGTTGTGGAAGCACTATCTGTATGGAGAGAGGGTGGAGATTTTTACAGATCATAAGAGCTTAAAGTATGTGTTCACTCAGAAGGAGCTGAATATGAGGCAGCGCAGATGGCTAGAGCTGATGAAAGACTTCGACTTATCACTTCAGTATCACCGATAGAAGGCCAACGTAGTTGTCGATGCCTTGAGTAGGTATCCGACAGCCATGTATTTGACTATGGACCGTCACTTGCTTGCTGATTTGGAGAGCCTGGAGATTGAGGTGATCGTGCCCGGAGTGCAGATGCAGATGTGGGGCATGCAGATTCAGTCAGACTTGGTAGAGATGATCAAGTCGACACAGTTTGAGGACGTTGCTCTGCGGTGTCTTCGAGAGCAGGTTCGAGCAGGATTGCTGGATGGCGAGTTTTTTCTTGCAGAGGATGGTGCCTTGCGGCACGGTTCCAGATTATGTGTGTGCAACGAAGATCTCAGGAAGCAGGTTTTACAGGAGGCCTACATATCTCAGTACTCTATACACCCTGGTGCCAACAAGATGTATCGAAATCTGAGGGAGCATGTGTGGTGGTACGAAATGAAGCGGGAGGTAGCTCGCTTCGTAGCTAGGTGCTTGGTCTGTCAGCAGGTCAAGGCAGAAAGGCAGAGGCTCGGTAGATTATTGCAGCCATTGCCCATTTCTGAGTAGAAGTGGGAGCATATCACTATAGATTTCGTATCTGGATTGTCGCGTACACTAGGAGGAAAAGACACGATTTTGGTTATCGTTAACAGGTTGACCAAATCGGCCCACTTCTTGCCATTCAAGGTGGGTACGTCTACAGAGAGGCTTGCGGAGATGTATATGCGACAGATAGTCAGGATTCATGGGGTTCCGGTCAGCATCATTTTGGATCGGGCTAGTCGTTTTACTTCCCATTTTTGGAGGAGTCTGCAGACCAGCTTGGGCACTCAGCTCAAGTTTAGTACTGCATACCACCCCCAGACGGACGGACAGTCAGAGAGGACTATTCAGACGCTCGAGGATATGCTACGGACGTGCGTTCTGGACTTTGGAGGTTCCTGGGAGGATCATCTACATTTGGTGGAGTTTGCTTACAACAACAGTTTTCAGGCCAGCATTAAGATGTCACCTTTCGAGGCTCTGTACGGGCGTAGGTGTCGTACACCCTTATCTTGGGATGATGTTGGTGAGCGAGCTTTACTGGGACCAGAGATGGTTGTTGACGCAGTCGAGAAGGTGAAGCTCATCAGGGACAAACTTCGCGTGGCGCAGGACAGACTTCGCGTGGCGCAGGATAGATAGCCACCGGAGGCCGTTGGAGTTCGAGGTACAGATTAGAGTAGGATTATATTTAGGTTGTTTGTTTGTGTTTATTGATCATGTTTGTTTATCATAATTAAATTGAGACCTTGCTTGTGATTAGGTTGGAGACCAGGTTTTCTTGAGGATATCTCCAACTCGTGGTACGATACGTTTTGGTGGAGGCGGGAAGCTTAGTCCGTGCTTCATCGGCCCTTTCGTTATCAGCGGGAGAGTCGGTGACGTGGCATACAGGCTAAACTTGCCACCTGCACTAATGGGGGTCCACAACATATTCTATGTATCACAGTTGAGACGGTACGTGGCTAATCCTAGCCATGTGCTCGATCATTCGGAGATTGAGGTTGGGCCTTCTCTCAACTATCCAGAGCAGCCGGTGGAGATACTGGATCGACGGGAGAAGGTTCTGAGGAACGAGGTAATACCTTTGGTACGCGTCGTATGGAGGCATCATTCTCCAAGAGGGTCTACCTGGGAGCGGGAGGATGAGATACGCGAGCGGTACCCATATCTTTTTGGACCGTGAGGTATACTTTCTATCATTCTCATCAGTTGTATTTCGCCTTTCAATTTTGAGGACAAAATTCTTGTAAGGAGGGTAGATTTGTCACTACCATATTTCTAGCATGGGGGTATTTTGGTTATTTTGAATTTTTGGGGTTTATTTGGAATTATTATGAATTATTGAGATTTATTAGAATTTATATAATTTTTGGTATATTTTAATTAGGGATTATTTTAGACTTTGACTAGTGTTGACTTTGGAGCCTAACCTAGAAGCTAACCCTAGTTTTAGTGACTTGGTAAGATTATGAAACCCTAGGTTAATTTAAGTTAACTATATTCTAGTCATTAGAATCAATTTGGGAATAGGAATCATAATAGATTTTTGATTAATGACTTATGAGTTCACAAGTCATGATTAATGACTTAAGCCCATAGAGGCCCAAGACCAACACCATGTAGACCTAACCCTAACCCTAGCATGGCCCGCCACCTAGCCTAGGGATTCCTACCCTATAAATACTTTCCTCCATTTGGTTAAGCCTCTTTAGAAAAGTTCACATTGGAAAAAGAGGTAAATCCCATCTTTATAAATTCCTAGAAAATCTATTTTAATTCTTTTTTAATCCAAACAATTGCATTAGATCCTAATTTTAGTATTCTTGTTGTTCATGGAGAATTATTCCAGCTTGGGATCAATTTGGGAAAGTTTGCTAACAAGGAGGAGGATCTAGAAGGAGGCTTTTTCTTGAGGATTTTACCACTAGGTAAATCACCCTAAACTCCATTTAATTCTAGATTTCTTTGCATGAAGACCTAGCCCTAGGTGTCCCCTAGCTATAGGAATTGGTTTTGCGTCAGGTGGACCCATTTCGTGTCCGTATCGGACACGTATCCGACTGTAGTCATAGGTGTTTGTCGAAATGCCCCAAAGGACATTTCGAGTTGATTTTAGGGAAGTATTTGAATAAGAAATTATGTTTTCATGTTGCTTGTGTGTTTCTACACGACTGAGGTGATTTCGAGCTGTGTCCGAGTCGCACTGGACTCGTGGACACAGTCCCCGAACGCGGCTACAGTATTCCCCTGCTACTCTGGGGCGTTTTCACTTTGGACACAGCACGAGGACACGTGATACTTTGAGGACACGTTGGGGCAGTGTCTGACACGACACTCTCCAAGTGGCACGACCCCTCGTATCGTGTCGAGGGAGCACGAGCTCGTGCATCAATTTTGTATTGCACTTGCTCACGCGTTCAGTCGCCACTGATACGGTTTGATAACTCGGACATGGGGACACGTCGACCCAAATCAGGGTGACACGTAGGTAGCCTGACACCTGGCAAACCTAGGTTTATGAACACGTATCCTAGTTTGGTTTGTGTCGGGTGCACGACACGCGTGCACTTGTGCACGAGACTGCACTGCGTCTGTGTATGCTGTTTTAGTTTTTATTGTGTTGGACCCGTCGTGTCACGTTGTGGTGGACACGAGACACCATCTAAGACACGAACACATTCTATATTTTTATTACCAACCACTAATTACACATATTAGTTGTTTTTATGTGTCAATTTCTAATTTCCCTAAAACTCTGATACCCAGTCCCTATTTCTGTATTTCCAGTTTTTAAAAATCGAATTTGAATTGATTAATTAGCCCATTTGATTGATGTTAATCACTGTTTAAGTCTCTAAAATAGTTCTCCTACATGTTTTCTAATTGTGTATCAAATTTGAGTATTTTTTATTGAATATTGGGTTTGATTTGGGGACTAGAAGTCTTGGCCTAAAACTGAACTGAATGTAATGAGAAATCTGGGAATGTTGTATTGGTTTTTGGTATTAAACTGAATTGGGTTCCTTTCCTGTTTTGACTGAACTATACACTGGATATCCTCCCACTCTCACACACTGTTTTATGACTCACCCTTCACTGTCCACAGTTTATTTTCTATCACTGTACACCATAACAGTCACACACACACACAATGCCTTCCCTCTCTCTATATACACATGTATGTATATATATAATATGTGTATATCTATATATGTAATGAATATATATATAGTTAATGTGTATATAATGTAGGTAGCCTATATATATATATATGTATATATATGTGATGATTTTCTAAGTATATGTACTCTAATCCATATATAATGTATATATGTATTTAAGCCATATGTATGTATAATGCATACATATGCACATGCTTGTATATATAGGTATAATGTATGTTGATGAATAGGATTTCCTATATGCATATTAGTGAATACAATGCCAAGTTGAGTATGTATTCATGGTGAGGTTAGATGACTTGTTGACATTATAATGAATATGTGTGTTGGCTTGACTTAGGCTTGAATAGCCTTGAAGTGGTGTGTACTAGCTAGTATAGGCTTGTGTGACCAAGTATAGACTAATGTAGACTAGTTAGACCAATTTAGACTTGTTTGACCTAGTTTGATCATAGTTGACCTAGTTTGACTTCTAGGGTTGACCAGAGTTGACCATGAGTTAACTTTGGTCTAGATTGACCTAGATTCATTTAGAATGCATTAAATTGCATCTTGATATCATTTTAGACTTGTTGTGACTTGTTGTGACTTGTGCTGTTCTGATTAGGAGCCAGACACCTCTCCTCGGACAGTACATTTCATCCGGACACTCATATACCAGGCGAGTACATTCTCTGATCATTTCATAACTTGTTAGAATTATATTCCTGCTTTAGATTACTTTACTTGATGCTGTCACGATATTATCACAGATTAGTACTATATTAATCTCTTCATGCGATGTTATCCCCTCGGAAGCGTCGGGTATATTGTATCATGTGCGTTTCACTTTCATCATGTACTCCTGTGCTTTCACCATACATATATACTCATGTGAATCATGTACTCTCATGTTCACGGAACCCTCATGTATACTATCATGTGCACCCTTTCATGGGCCTTCATGTGATATCATGTATAATAACATAACCTACTTAGATCCTTGTGTATTGATTGGGGAAACGGGGGAGTGCTAATAGTCATGTGAACAAATTCCATAGTAGTGTAGATCATGTGAAACTCTTTAGTGTAGATCATGTACTAATCTGTCATGTTCACATGTGCTATCCTGTACTGTACATCACTAGCCACTATTAGTTCTCTATATACAGTAGCTATTTACATACAGTTCTCTTCTTTTACATCATGTACTTCCTTTCAGTTTCATGTATCTTACTCTACTGCATGTTTATATTTTCTAACCTGCTATGATATGTTGAGATGTATTATGCTCGCTCCTGTCCTGACTGGACCTGTTGAAAATATTACAGAGGACGAGGAGGACGCCTGTGTGGATACCTTCTACGGGGCAGCCCTAGACGACACTTGTGAGCTGGACCCTCAGGAGGACCCAGCTCTAGCTGATGACTTTACCCGTACTGCCTAGACTAGCTTAGTTAGGCTTTATCTTACTTATGTTGTCTTGAGACTAGTTTAGTTAGACTTTATTTCTGTCTTTGAGATCTGGATTGTACATATTCTTTCATATTCAGTAGCTGAGACCTTGTATTTCTGGATATCTGCTGAGATGTTATCTTAGACACTTAGACTATTGATCATATGTATTCTTTTGAGTTCTATATCATATCGTGCTTCTTCTTTCTTAGTTGTGATTGAGTTTACTTACTGCTATGTCACCCCCATTCGGGGAGTATAAACTGCTTAGAATTATATTGTTAGATGTTGGGACCTAGGATAGCGTTCTACCGCCGACACTGTGGCGTAGGCTGGATGTACCCACGTCTCGTGCCCTTACTCTAGGGTGCGGATCGTGATAATTGTGAAGAGCTAGTGATGATAAAAGCACTATGGGTAAGTTGTTAAATTATCAAAATTTACTATCTTTAATGTAAGTTAAATATTGGATTATTGATCAAAGTTTGAGACGCTGAAGGTTATCATCTATTTACGAGATTGCACGGTTATAAAATAAATGTTATCTTCGATCCAATTTAGATACTGAATGGGATGTCAGGCATGTGACCACTTTTTATTCTAAACCCGTGATTTTATTCTCCCAGTCCTCTAAATTGAAATTATCCCAAATTGCCTTTTTCATTGTATTCCTTTTTCGACTCCTTGCTTGAAATATAATCATGTTTTTGCATTTAGAAACTCTTGTATCTTTCCTATCCTACCTATCCTAGTATTCCTAAATTTCGAGGACGAAATTGTTATAAGTTGGGTAGGATGTAAACCCCCTAAATTTCTACTATGATTTTTTTAATATTGTAAATTGGTATTTAATTTTTACTTCGTACTTGTACGTCGCGTGCTAATTTGCATTTTTTGTACCATCTCGTCGAGTGCGAATATGTGCGAGGTACATATTTTTGGAAAACATATTTTAGTAAATTTATAATCTCAAAGTAATAAGTGGTAGATATTTTATTTATTTAAATATATTTTTTTTATTGCTTAAGTTGCACAAAACATATTGAGATGGAAAATAGAATATTCCAAATTTTATTTTATTCCTTTATAGAAAGGCTATTTAGTTACTGGTAATTTAGAAACTATTATTCTAGATTGATGCGAGGTACATGAACTTAATCATGTACATATAATTGTATTTTTGAAATTATTATTAATAAATTTTATTATTTATGAAAATCATATTTGAAATATTTGTTTGAATTAATATTTGATTAAATATGGTAATTTAAATTGGAAAAGATTTATTGACTTTATATTTTAAATTAAGTATAGAATTTATTTAGATTGGATTTGATTTGGATTGAATTATTTTTAAATCAATTTAAATTAATAGACGATTTACCTAATTGGGATTTAAATCCTCCCAATCCCTATCCAACTGGGAATTTCCACCTCCTATAAAAGGAAAGGTACTCCTCCAGAAATTTTTCATCCACAACCAAACCGTGCATCGTGTCGGTGTCTCATTTACTATATTCTTATTTTACAAATACATTCTTCATCTGTGTCCGACAGCGTCGGACACCGACTCGTTCCGTGTCTCGCAGGACACGTTTACCGACTCCATCCTCTTCCAGCATCTCGACCAACCCGCAGCTCCACTGCCACCATCACCTGCCCCTCTTGTGTCGCCACTCCAACCCGACTTCCCCGACTCCATCTACGGCCTCGGCCGAACCCAGCCCCTTCCGACCACCACTTTCCCGCTACACGATCTCCGTCCCTCACCGTCGTACCTCCGGCAAACCCCAAACCACCACTGCCACCAAATCACCATCAAACCTCCGCCGGTACCACCGTGTGCGCCACCCTCATCATCACACACGCACAGAAAAAAAATTGAGAAAACATAATCCTAAACTCACCTCCCCGTGGCCGAGAATCCTCCGCTCCACCCGCTGCCACCGCCTGGAATCCTCCACACAAGCACTCCCTCTAGCGCCTCCGACTTCCCGCGCCCATCCGCCTGCCCCGGTAAGCCTCCACGGCCGTCGCCTCTCCTTCTTCTCCGCCGTGCCCCCAAATCGACCAGCGGGAACCGCCCTTCCCGTGCTGCCGCAGCCGCGAGCCGTGCGGTCAGCACCGATCATCGCCAGATCTGGACCGTCGCCTCCCCGCTTCTTCTCCGGTGAGCCATCCACGCGCCTCCGCTGGAGACCGATCCCACCATACGCGCCACCGCGCGCAGGACCACCCTCTTCAGCGCTTCGCCGCCGGCGACCACGTCGGAGCCTGCAGGTGAACCCTCCCCTGCTTCTTTCCATTTTCCAATTCTCTCTCACTGTTAATATAGGGAACAGTAGAGATTCTTATAAATTTATATTGTTATCATTATAATTATAATTATTTACTATTCTCTATTATTACTATTATTATTGTTAATTACTGTTATTATTATTATTTTATTATTATTATTATTATTATTATTATTATTATTATTATTATATGTTACTGTTATTATTATTAATATTGTTATTAGTATTATTATTAAGATTATTATTACTGTTATTATCTATTAATTATCATTGTTATTATCATTATTATTATTATCATTATTATTATTATTTAATCATTAGTATTATTTTAAATACTTTTGTTTATGATTTTTATTATTAGAATTATTAGTGTATTATTCTGTTTATTTAAATAAATTTGATAATTAATATTTTCCAACATTATTTTGACAACACTCAATAGCCCTAAAATTATTTTTTCTATATTTTATTAAAATATTTTGACTAACGAAAAGTTACTTTTCTACAATGTATATATTATATATATTTTAAATGTGAGTTTAGCCTAAAAACAAATTTTGATTTTTCAAGTATTCATCTAAACGTATATTTGACTAATGACAATGTAAAATTTCAAATTTTATATATATATATATATATATATATATATATATATATATATATATATATATATATATATATATATATATATATATATATATATAAAGTATTTTCAAGAATTCATACGAAAATATTTTAGAAAGTTTGTGTATGTAATCTCCACAATTTCTTCCAATTATCCTCATTAATCATGACTAATCATGCTTGCCTATTTTTCTCGCGACCTCGGATCCCTACACATCGACCATGGCTATTAAACTATTGGGACATGACAGAACATCGTACCACCGAACGACACACCAGGCAAGATACCTAACCATCATTTATTGTTTATAAATTAGTCTGTATTTTAATTATTGTATATCACTGTGTATTTATTTTCAGTTCTTTTAGCTGTACCATATTTACAGTTCCCGATTTACTGTCTGCTCAGTGATATTAGCAGTACCTTGTTATTTATCCTTTGATTGAATGTAAACCTAGAGTTAAGGGACTACCTCTAGTTTAGTGTATTACATAAACTTTGACACTGATGTGCCACGTGATGTGTGAGTTGTGAGTAGCATATAGCCTACGGACTTGCGTGTTGGCTGATCACTGATGCGTACAGTACGTGCGTTAGGTCTAACTGTCAATAGTTGTATGTTAGAAGACTTGACGGTTAGTAGTGTTACATGGTCGTGGATGCGACATGATAGATACATTGGGTGGGGAGAACATTTTCTTGTCGTATGGGCTTCGATTGCACTTCCCTTGTAACCCGGAAGCTCCGTGGAGATACGGGTATGATGACCCTCTCAGGTTTGCCACTGTCATTTTTGAAAGTTATGCGCTATGGTCACTGGTACCCAAGTGGGGACCATACCAGATCCCATTTACAGCCAGGGCTCATGCGACGAAAGGTTTGTTCTCAACTGCATGTTCACTTTAGTATGGTTAGATTACCTTATTGTTGCTTGTCACTTACTTTTGTTTGTGGCATATTTTTATATTCAGTATTTATATGGCATGTCTATTGTATGTTGTTACATCCCTCTGAGGACCTGGTTATCTCGCCAGGTGTGTGTTCATGTCTTTCGCAGGTGTTCTAGCCGTGGCCATGATCGTCACTATTTCTTCGAGGATGATTGCACTTTGATCGTCTTCGCTTCGCTCGCCAAGCTCATCTCATTTTCCATGTATTTCTCCCTTATTTGTTGGTAGTGGATTTGTCTCCGCCCAATATGTTGTACCAAGATTATTCATTATCATTATATGATATCTTTTATTCATTTATATTTTGTGTGGATGAGATTAGTTATGGTTCTACTGTATTTTACAACTTATGTATACATATGACGGTCCATATACTTCGTATGTATGCAGCTAGCATGATTATGTTCTAGTCCTACGTATTTTGGGACTAGGGCGTTACATCTATTGAGAGAATATGCCGAGATATGATACTTCAGGCTGTAAGGCTGGCCTTTGGACGCCCACTTGCTCTGCTTCCAACGATGGTCTGTGCCATCCAACTGGGTTTGCGTCATTTTGTTGTGAACGCGATAACACACAAAGGCAGGAAGGATTTTGCTAGGACTGAGTTACCCTTCCACTATCTGATGGGGTGGCTGGTGTTGTATTGTCCCAAATTGATGAACGCCGGGCTAATGGCAGATTCTTTGGTGGAAGATGCCTTCATTCGGAGGTTCAGAGACACGAATTGTAACGTTACAGGGGTGCTTGTTTGCAGGAGGGCTTTGAGTTTTTTGTAAAATTATGAATTCTTTAGAGTATCGCCTCCATCTGGTAGTGGTCGTGCAGAAGACACCCTAGTAGATGAGGGAGCTCTCACTATTATCCTTCCTATTGGAGTATTTCGTTGGCTCCAATCTATTAGGCCTTCCCATCTGGTATTCAGGAACATGAACCACACTTTCCTGGAACCTTATTTGCCAAGCCGCTTTGCACGGCAATTCGGCTACAGCCAGCTTCTTTTGGGCAATCCCAGTCCTCATTTTCAGTCGATAGGGAGTCTGATCGACGGGGCACGTGCATGGGATTACTATAATGCTAGATGTACAGGGGCATTTTTTACCTTGCCCGAATATAAACCCGACACCCACATGCTATTTGCTGCTGCTAAGTTCTATATTCAGGTCAATATCCTTCCTTCTCGGTATGACCGTGAGCATAGTTTTATATCGGAGACCAATCTTCCCCTACCCTTGCTGATATAGGACGAGCACGTGTAATGGGGAGTAGCAGAAAGGAAGGTGTCGTGCCCTCAGTTGAACCAGCTGCAGCGCCGTAACAGAGAGTTGTTGTTGAAGAGCCTATAGCGCCTCGGAGAGAGGACACTGAAGAACCTCTTCCTACCATTCCTCATAAGAGGAAGGCTTCCACCAAGCTGGTGACACAGCCAAAAAGGAAGAATGTGGTTGTTTCCCGGGAGAGGAACAAGGTTGCGGACGTGGGTGCTAGCTCACCTCCTTCCAGAAGGTCTTCTCGGCAGACGACGTTGCAGGTCGTTGCCATTTGGGAGGTAGATCCCTTCCTAGACTCCATAGTCGTTCTGGTCAAGCCTTTAGAAGATTTTTCACCCTTACGTTTGTCTTTTGCATAGGATCCCAAAGTTACAGCTGAGGCAGGTGCCTCCTTGTCTGAGGAGGTGGACGTGACGACAGTGTCCCCTGCTCGTCCTCGACCGATGGATGAGGGCGGATCTTCTTCAGCTGTAAGACTTGAGTGAAGGGAAGATCAGGACGAAGGCCCGGACCATGACGGTGATCAAAAGATTAGTCCCTCCTACGACATATCTGTGGTGGATATGTCTGTAATAGGAGCTGCGATGAAAGAGTTGGACGAGAATCAAGTCCAATTGGCTCATCCTCCTGTGGGTATGTCATCTTTGCGCCTCTCTTTGGATGAGATTTTTTGACTTTGATTTTACGTGCTCCTTGTGAGGCTGACCACGACTGTATGTTCCCTTGTAGACAAGGGGAAGGACCCCTTCGCGAGGATAGTCCCAGGCATTAGAAAAGGGACAGAAGTTGTTCTCGGCTCCTCCAAATTTGTTGGTACGGAGGGAGCTGTTAGTGAGCCGGTATCGGCTACAGAAAGAGAGATTGAACAGCATGTTGAAGGGGCCGTTGCTGAATCTGCTCCTGTTCTGGCTGAGATTGTAGAAGAAACTAGGCCCGATGCCGTTCGGGGCCTTGATATTATTCTCCTTGAACAGTCTGGGCCTGCTCTTGGTTTTCCTGAAGCCAAGACTGATGGTGTAGCCCAGGCTGGAGCTGAGCAAGCCGAAGGTATGAAATTACAACTATTTCATATTTTTCTTCCTCCTTTTATGGTTACTGATGTATATGTATATATTTTTTATTTATCAGGTTCGGCTTCTTGTCAGGTATCCCTTCCTGGAGTAGAAAAAACTTCCCAAGCCTCCTCCCCGACGACCTCCACGGAAGACGATGAGATGGCCCAGGAAGTCGTCAAAGCTTTCTACTCCGTACTGAAAGTGAAGCTTCCTGGGGTCTTGAATTAGAATGTTGCCTTTGGCCCTGTGAAGGCTGTTGCAGAGTGCCACGTGGCGGCCCTCGAGAGCATTACCGGCTATGAAGAGCGGGCTAATACTCTGAGGAAAGTTCTGAATGACCTGGAGGGTCAGGTAGCTCGATTCCGGGATGCTAAACAACGGAGCCCGTCATCCCTGTTCCGCGTAGAAGACGAGGCTCTGATCAAGGCTCTCGCGGAGGAGAAGGCTACTTTCCAGGCGAGAAAGGATGCCCTTGTTCGAGAGATCGGCAAATTGGATAACCAGCATGGTCAGTTCAACGCTGCAAGTGAGGCGCGTGCCGCCTCGAAGAACAGACTGGCTGCGTCGATCACTGAGAGGTATAATCACATTGCGCAGATCCAGAACGAGATCGTCCAACTGGAAGCCGACTTGACGGCGGCAACTGTAGCTCCCCTTGCCGAAAATTTTGAAATATTTTATTATTATTTAAATGGTGATTTTTAGACTTAATAAATAATTAATTAGTTAATTATTACGGTAGACGATTTTAGTCATGGTTAGGAATTGGAGTACAAGGCGACTAGAAATCATGGCACGGATAGTGCAGTAGCGTGCTTTGACTAGTGTAATAGCCCTGGTAGAAAAGGACGAGCCATAGTGATGTCCTAACTAGGAAAACCAGGCCAACTTGCGACTTAACCCTTATCGAAGATTATTTATTTATTAATTATATTATTGAGTTTTAGGGAACCCAGTTATACCAAACTAGTCCAGATTGGACCTAAACCAAGCCCAAGCATATGTAGACATACTTTTAGGTACGTACAAATATTTCCTAACTTTTTGGGTGGACTTAATGATATTTTCTAAATATTTGGTTATTCATACAAAATAGGGATTACTAATATTTAAATAGAGTTTTAGAATATTGGTACAATTTTCTAGGGCTAGATATGCTCACCAAGACTCTTTTGGTTATTTTAGTGGGTTGTTGGTACTATTATCATTATATAGTTATTATTGTAATTTTTCGTATATGCGTATAAATTTTATAAATTGTAAATATATTATATAAATGTGTGTATTTGTATATATATAAATATATTATATATATATATATATATATATATTTTTTTTTTTTTTTTAGTTCAAAATTCAGCATGGCTTTATTGATCACCAACGTACTTATTTTACAAGCGCTGTTCAAATACAATGGCTACCACAAGTACTGGAAGTGGCACTTGTTATACAGCTTCCTATTTTCACAGGCACAAAAATGCTCAAAGGCGATACAATATCTTTTACAAACTACAACTGCTAAGGATTGTATGTAAACTCCAAAAGAATCATCAAAATCTACTGTATCTACATTTCAATACCTGAGCTCCAAATCCTAGCTAACCTTAGGAAATATTTTCTGTTGCAATATGACGCACAAAAATGGGATCCACGGATCATAGGAATTTCAGGAATAGCTCCTCCATGTCTATAGCTCACGCGAGTACAATCATCTCTATATGGTCTCATTGGCATCTGTGAAAATCGTATTATGATGTTCAACGAGGCACTGAATAACCTCAATGGCACCATAATCAGGAGGTGAACCGTCATCCAGAGGAATATGAGAAGCCGCATCAAAATTATCATCTTCATCAAACAGTATATATATATATATATATTAATATATATATATATATATATATATATATATATATATATATATATATATATATATATATAGGCACACACACACACACACACAAATACACACATTTATATAATATATTTATATATACATACAAATACACACATTTATATATATATATATATATATATATATATATATATATATATATATATATATATATATATATATATATATATAAAAAAAAATATATATATATATATATATATATATATATATATATATATATATATATATATATATATATATATATATATATTAAATGTGTGTGTATGTAAATATAAATATATATTATATATGTGAGCGTGTGAATGTATATATAAAAATATATAAATATATGTGTGTAGGTACACACACACATTTAATATATATATATATATTTATATATATATATATATATATATATATATATATATATATATATATACATTGGTGAAAAAAATATATATATATACATTGGTGATTGCATATAAGTAATAAAGGAAAACAAATAATACCAAAACCCCCCACAAACCCAGGCCGAGCAGCAGCCCAGCCCAGGCCATCCCAGCCCGGCCCAGGGTCCCACACCCCAGGCCCAAGCCTAGGACTGGGACTGCTCGAGCAGAAACCTGATTTTTCTCCTTGCGGGATAAGTATTGTTCGACAGAGAGAGATCGAGAGTTTCAAACATTGAAACCCTAACCGCGCTCCCATGCCCAGGATCGCCCCGACCCTGCGCGCCACCATGCCGCCGCCGTAGCACGGCCGACCACAGCCGCGCGTGGCCGAGGCCGTGCGGATGCAGCGCACGCGTGTAACAGAGCGACAGCAGCAGGGTGCTGCGAGAAGCCAACTTCGTGGTCAAAATTCATCCTCGTTGCTCGATCATTTTTCGATATATTCCTTCAGTTATGATCCCGATATATACGCCTTCGATCCTCATCAATTAGTTTGATTTTAGGTAAACTATATCGCCCAGAAAATCGACCCGAAGTCGATCAAAAACCCGTTCGAAAACAGGGCATATAACAGTCCAACCACCTACGTTTGAAGATCGATTTTGATCGATCTAGTGCCAGAGTAGAAATTCTATTTGAACACACTTTTAGAAAACATGTAGGGCCCCACAACTCAATTCGCAGAAGTCGATTTCATCGACTACGCGCCGAGAAATCAGATCCCAAAGTTCATGAAAAACCTGTTTTAAAAACAATAAAATTCTTCGATACGACGTGCGTTCCGCCAATCCGGGCGACATGGACACGAACTAAAAGCATCGAAATATGCGTATCGGCTTCGTGGACGTGTGGGCTTTGACGGAATTCAAAATGGTCGCGTGTGCGCGACAAATTTGATACGTATCCGTCGAAATTCTCCGTATCGGCCTCTGTGCAAATTCTCCAATTACTTTGTGCACGCTCGTCAGATCGAGACAAAACTTGCTCCAACTGGTCCGTATCATTTTTTGGTCCTGTATGCCAAGTTTGGTCCATTTCTGAGACAGTTGAATCGGACCGCTATTTTGCGGGCCCCACGGTCCGACTCAACGGACGATTTTGTGCACGGCTCGCCGGAGTCTAACTTTGGACATACGGTTGGATTCGTATCGGAAAACCAGACCTGTTGACATATAGTTTGACGACTTTAGAGACCGTTGACTCTGGCACGCTTTTCGGTGCAAAGCGGGTCCAACGGCGGATACCGTTTTGATTCAAAATTATCGTTTTGCCCCTGTGTCCATAATTGGACTTAAGGACAGGCAATCCTAGCTAATTTGACAATTCTGAGAACGTTGGTAATATTTATTTTAGCATCCGAAGACTTTTTGCATGTGTTGACTTTATTGACTCATCTGATGTGGTTGTACTATCGGTTTCTCCAGCTAAGGACCTCAGGCAAGTGCACTTTCTGATTGCTTTCGATTCATAGTAGTCTTTTTATTTTATGTTTATATATATGTTTTGCTGCTTGTTGACATGCTCGTCACACGGAGTAGTCGGGAGGAGAAATATCTTAGTAGACATGTGGACTACCCAGAACTATTCCAATATGTCTAATCTTGACTGATAGCAGCTGCACACGACACGTGCAGGGTGCCGTACTTACCCCCTAGCCGTTCACATGTTGAAAAGGATATTTTAAACCACATAGATATTGTCTTTTATTTGTTTTCCCTGTCTTCTTCACAACTTGTCATGTCATCAGTTTACTTTTTAGTTTTCATCGCTCATATGTTATTTTCATGTCTTGTTAATTCTATTATATTTTTGTATTGCCGACGGTTTGTGTACTTGTTCCATTCCTGACTGAAAACCAACATTTTTTAGGTTAGCTGTGGCTTCTTTAGCATTGGAAGATTCTGGTGTACTTGTAGACAGAAACCTAGAGATAGATAGTGGTTGTATCATTTTCAGAACTTCGTATTTTCCTTAAATATAAATGTTGTAAATATTGTAATAAATCTGAGAAATGTGAATGAGCAATAAATGTTATTCTTTTGTGATTTTGAGCATCTTGGCCGTGACAGCGTTCTACCGTCGACTCTGCGACGTAGGCTGGCTTGGACACGTCTCGTATCCGAAAAGCGGGTGCGGGTCGTGACAAGTTTTTGTTGTGGTCCATGCAGGTTAGATTTTACAAAACATATGAACTCGTGATGGTACGTAAGTTAGTCGTACCATTACGAGCCTGCGCCTAGGAAATGCTCATTCACAATTAGGATTAAAATAATTTAGGAGGATAACTAGGATATGGGTCCCTTATTAATTTGACTAATTGGGTAGTTAAGATTGTCTGATCGGTCATGCAATTTAGATACAGAATTATTAAATTTAGATAACTTGCCATATCTCTATAGATGCACTATTGCTTTTGATGTGACGATATGATCCAATGGGGATATACTATTCACTTGGTAAATTAGGCTTACCTAGAATTAAGGCGTTAATCTTGATAAACTGTTCAATTTTTCTTTTGCTCTATATAGATATAAATCTTATATCATAAGTTAGAACTGCCTATTTAAATTTTATTTTTCTGTAAGGAATTTATTTATAATTTCTAATTCTGCTATTCATATACGAATCTCGAGGCAGATTTGATTCAAAGTTTTCCCTCAACCATTTGAATTATATATGAAATAAATATTAGGATGTTCTTGTTTTCCTTGTCTTCGGTTATTTCCTTCCCGATCAATCTTCCACTTTGAGGATTGAGACTTATAGGCAGATGTTTATGCTTCCTATCATAGTCAACTAGTTTGAATCTCTAGCAGCTCCTTGAAGTTCTTAGGAATATAGTTGGAGTAATTTAACGACTGCGATGGCCAGCCAACAGCGCACTGGCGAGGCACGACCCATAGAATTGAAATTATTTCAAGGAATCATAGGTATGGAACATTGCTAAAACTATGTCGTCGTTAACCTCTTTAGATCTTATATACCACGGTGTCTATATAAGGTAGAGTATCTGATAGCCTATCACATTTGAATCACAAAACCAAGGGTTGCCACAGCCAGAGTATACGGGCGAGGCACAATTCTCGGTGAAATGACTTTAAACGTGATTACAAGTTTATGATACTATAGAGAATAGAAAAATGCCCTGTATGTCCCCTAATATCCAAAACCAATACTAGTGAAAGTTCTGTAAGTTGGGTAGCATGTCCCCCGACCTAGCCTTCCGTGGTCCTTGTGATCTATTGACGAGGTAGTTGACAAATATTAATAGGTTTACCTAGAATATAGAATCTAGAGTTCCATAACCCATTAGTCGACCAAGGCCTTATGGATAGGTAGATAGTAGAACGACTGTATAAGCAATAACACCAGGTAAGGTTTTGATTCTCACAAAACTCGAACCACTTGTGCCTCCTTTCAAAAATCTCGCATATTTACATTCTGACTAGCTTGACCAACGCTGCTATTACAGCCTAGTTTGCAAGCTTACTCTTTTATCGAGCTTGGTTCAAGACATATGTTTATTGGGGACGTCTATTAACATACTGTCTAATCAAATCAGTGTATCACGGTCTGATCAACCATGATACATTTGGTTCGCTCTTCATCTAATTACCCTACGTGGATTGAGATGTAGATGTCTCTAGGATCTCATCCGCGACTGCTTTGACAATTCTCCTTGAATTATGCATTCGCCTTTGAATCACGTAATTGTATTCAGTTACATCTCTTGAACTCTTTATTGTTTTTGGTCTTTCACTGATTAGAAAGACGAAAGCTCGTAATTGATAGATAGATATAGAGTATTCCCCATGGCTATGATAGTTGTATACGCAAGTGTAGCTACCATCGGCCAGCCCTGTGACTGGAACCTTGCCTTGAGTTACTCGTCCTCCCTTCGACACTAAGCCTACTATCTTGATCTTTTAGTCATTGGAGTGCGAGAATGATTAGGATCTTTCCCTTGATCAAATGCCAACCTGTAGGAGACTACCTATCCTCAAGAGACCAAATGTTGTGAGCCTCTAGTCATTTGTTTGAAGCTTGGTTTAACTAGAACCCTTGTGACAATAGTCTGACAGGTTTGACACAAATAGAAATTCATGACTCAGTTGTTAGAAATCTTTTCATATGATGTGCCTGAGAGTTGGTTACCCCATCGATAACTCTTGTACACTATGGACGAGTAGATCATTCTATTTTATCGACCATGTGTCATTGTACATCTTCATTTTTTATTTATTGAGGAACGATTCTTGACTTGACTTATATCTACCGTATTCTGTTACACCGTGCCTTATTCTTTATTAACAAGAGTCGAGGTACAATATCCGAACTCTGGAATTCTTCTAACCTCATCATTCCTAAAACCATGTCCTAGCTTCTAAGGTGGGTAGACCGTAAGCCTTCTAAAATTTTGGGATATGTAAGGATTTTTGATTGATTAGAATAATTTCCATAGGCTGATAATTAGTGCCCCATGGACTCCCACTTTCCATTTAGATCATTTTATTTCCCGACCGTGTCATTAATATTCGGAGCCTGAGACCAGTTGTTACCTTCCAACAAATTTTATATGCAAGACCTGGACGAGTCCACCCTCACCTAGGTATATCATGTCCCATTCAAACCCATCCCCTTGTACTCTATTTTTGTGCTACGACTTTCAGGTTAAAAGGACTAGCTATAACCCTTACCATAGTACCGGTATACTTTTCGAATTCCATTAGAGCCTTAACTTCGACTCAATTCCTGCGACCCGATATACGGTTGTGACCTACTCGAAGCCTACTACGCACATGCCACTAGTGTGCCACCCAATGGAGGCCTCATGTGCTACTTAAACACAAAAGTCACTGAAGGCACATTTTTGGGCCTTAGAAACCTAGCTAACCAACCTGACTGGCAACTAGCTCAACCACTTGGGTGGAAACCTATTCCAGGTCATCCTAACCTGGTATAAATAGTTTTGTTATTAGGATCTTGCCCCGTCAATATAGATTAAAATCTAAGGTTCATCCAACCAGCGAGTGATGTCCAGATAGGGAACCCATTAAGACCCAGTAAAACCTATCTAGGCATACCACCATATTTGGACTACAAAACTGAACTATTTGAATAGGTCCCTATATCTATTATGTAGTCTCCATCTTTTAGAATGTGAAGTCATTCGTAACCATTATTTCATCTACCAGGAAGTCGTAAGACGATCTTGTGTTGCATCTATATCCCTGCTCGTGTGTTTAAATAACCACGGAAAAGATCACAATGTTGATTTCTCAAATTTCGTTCTATTATGGAATCTTGTTCAGATAAAATTTTGAGAACAGAATTTATGTATTGCATGGATTGCAAGGACCGCTAAGAAACGAAGGTTCTTCGATTTAGCAGGTGACTGGACTAGAGTAGCCCAATCTAGCAAATAAGTCAATGGTTCGTAAACACTCATTTTAGCCGTATCGTTGGATACTCTACCACTCTTGAAACTTCATATTTGCTTTCGATTTTTCTTCCTTATCTTCCCTTCCTTCCTATTTCAGAGTGACGAATGGCCATGCCTACTAGAATTTATCAATATTTCCTAGCTACCTGTGTAAATTTGTTGCTTGTTAAATTTTGGATTACTTGATAGATAGGAGAGGATTTTAGATGCCACGTACAGTAGATATCGGTTGGTAGGATTTTTAGCAACTAGTTAGAAGATTATAAGATTTTAGTTTTGACGGGTAGTGTGACCAAAGGTGGGTAGAAGTCCTCAAGTATTCGGAGTTATAAAATGGCTAGAAAAGGTTATAAAATATTTTGAGGAATTAAATTAAGAATATTAAGGTAATGGTAGACTTTAAATTTTAAGAATAGTTACGAATTAGAATTTTGAGGAAGAAATTATTTTTAAGGTGGGTAGATTTGTAGCTCTCCTTCCCCAAAATTTTAAAATAGTTTATTATTATTTAAATGGTGATTTTTAGATTTTATAAATAATTAATTAGTTAATTATTACAGTAGACGATTTTAGTCATGGTTAGGAATTGGAGTAGAAGACGACTAGAAATCAAGGCATGGATAGTGCAGTGGCGTGCTTTGACTAGTGTATTAGTCCTGGTAGGGATGGTCGAGCCATAGTGATGTCCTAACTAGAAAAATCAGGCCAAGTTGTAACTTAACCCTTATCGAAGATTATTTATTTATTAATTATATTATTGAGTTTTAGGGAATCCGGTTGTACCAAACTAGTCAAGATTAGACCCAAACCAAGCCCAAGCCTATGTGGACATACTTTTAGGTACGTACAAATATTTTCTAGCTTTTTGGGTGGACTTAATGATATTTTCTAAATATTTGGTTATTCATACAAAATAGGCATTACTAGTATTTAAATAGAGTTTTAGAATATTGGTACAATTTTCTAGGGCTAGATACGTTCACCAAGACTCTTTTGGTTATTTTAGTGGGTTGTTGGTACTATTATCATTATATAGTTATTATTGTAATTTTTTGTATAAGCGTATAAAGGCCTCGTTTGGTTCGCGGAATGGAAGGGAAAGGAAATCAATTCCTTGTTATTTCCTTTCCTTTGGGAAACTTTAATTCCTATTGATTTTCCTTTCCGATGTTTGGCAATGCCAAGGAATTTGGAAAGGAAAGTGAATACTTCAATGTGGGAAAGTGATTCCTTCCTTGGATGGATGGAATCACTTTCCCCCCTAATTTCCCTTCCATTGGGAATCACTTTCATTTCCTCCTCAATTCCTTGGACACCCAAACATAGGAAAGTAATCACTTTCCTTTCCCAACCGGGAGATTCCGCGAACCAAACGAGGCCAAATTGTATAAATTGTAAATATATTATATAAATGTGTATTTGTATATGTATCTATTAAATATATTATATAAAGTGTGTATTGTATATATATATATATTATATAATGTGTGTATTTGTATATATATATATCTATATATATATATATATATATATATATATATATATATATCTATATATATATATATAGATATATATTATATATATATATATATATAAAACACATTTTATAATATATACACATTTATAATAATATATATAAATGTGTGTATTTGTATTTTTATATAATTATATATAAATGTGTATATATATATTATAAATGTGTTAGATATTACATATATATATATATATATATATATAGATATAATATATATATATAATATATATATATATATATATATATATATATATCTATGTATAAATGTGATATATATATTATAATGTGTATATATATATATAAATATATAATATATAGATATATATATATATATATATATATTATATATATATATATATATATATAATATCTTATATATATATATATATATAATATATATATTATAAATGTGTGTGGTATGTAAATATAAATATATATATATATGTGAGTGTGTGAATGTATATATAAAATATATTATATTTATATATATATATATAGATAATATATATATATATATATAGATATAATATAATATATATATATTAGATTATATATATTAAAATATAATATATATATATATAAAATATATATACATAGATTAAAATATATATATATATTAAAATATATTTTATATATATATATATATTAAAATATATATATATAATATATTAAAATAATATATATATATTAAAATATATATATATATTAAAATATATATATATATTAAAATATATATATATATATATATATATATATTAATATATATATATATATATATATATATATATATATATATATATATTTTATATATATGTATATATGTAATATGTATATATATATATATAAAAAACATATATATATGTATATATGTATATATGGTGTATATGTGTATATGTATATATGTATTAATAAATATATATATATATATATTAATATAATATATATATATATATATATATATATTATATATATATATATATATATATATATGTATATATATGTATATAAAAAAATTATATACATTGGTGATTGCATATAAGTAATAAAGAAAAACAAATAATACCAAAACCCCCGACAAACCCAGGCCGGCAGCAGCCAGCCCAGGCCACCCAGCCCGGCCCAGGGTCCACACCCCAGGCCCAAGCCTAGGACCGGGACTACTCGAGCAGAAAACCCAATTTTCTCCTTGCGGGATAAGTATTGTTCGACAGAGAGAGTTGAGAGATTCAAACATTGAAACCCTAGTCGCGCTCTCACGTCCCAGGATTGCCCCGACCCTGCGCGCCACCATGCCGCCGTCGCGCCAGCCGAGGCCAACGCGGATGCAGCGCACGCGTTCAGAGCGACTGTAGCCCCCCTTTCCGAAAATTTTGAAATATTTTTATTATTATTTATTTTATTTAAATGGTAAAATTTTAGATTTTATAAATAATTAATTATTGGCTTATTGAATTTCGTTACTACTATTATTATTATTTTATTGAGGTTATATAATATTAATATTTGTTTTGGTGATTAAATATAAATTATTTATCATTATTAGTTATCATTATTTTTCTTTAGCAAAAGATATATATATATTTTTTCTAACATATTTCGAAATGTCGCATGAGAAAGACGTATTTTATTTTAATTATACGAAGGGAATGCTAATATTTTGAACGACAAAATTATTTACTAAGTTAGTTTGTTTGTAAAATGTACTTCCTTGGAACTAACTACTGTTAGACTTGATTCTTAGAGTATATAAAAATATTGTTTGAATTTATTTATTATTAAGATTATTTTGTTACCAAATATTATGTCTACGTTTTATTTTGACTGGTATAATATACATATTGTTTGATAATTATAGAAAAATAGTTTGCAAATTATTGGATAACTAGAATTATCTGTTCTACCACTATCATTTATTTTAAAGGTTTGTTTTTATAAAAATTTATTTAAACATCATTAGATATTATTTTGACTTATATTCGACTAAGAATTTAAATAGTATATTGTTTAAACTATTGATAACCCTTGGATACGAATTATTAAATCTATAACTAAAGATTACTTTCATTGCCGTTACACCAGCATTACTATTACTATTACTATTACTACTATCATTACTCCTCTTGGCCCAGGAAGGAGGAGTTTTGCAGAAACCCATTGTGAAGGGCTTAGATAGAGTTATGTAAATTCAAAACTCCCCGAGTCCTGGCCGATTACAACATATTTCTTTGAATCGAATATGAATCAAATTCAAATCTAGCCCTCCTAATCTCTTTCACAATTGATGTATATCGCAAGCCGTATATATATATATATATATATATATATATATATATATATATATATATATATATATATATATATATATATATGGATCAACCGATTTCCCATAAAACCTAGCATCCCTATTTCATCCATGTCGCAGCCTGACCACCGATAGGCCCTCGTCGCACCACCTGTGTTCGATCCCTATCACTATCATTATCATCAAGCCATTGCCACCACCATCAACATCTCCATCACCGCAAGCCAACCCGAGCACTGCAGCTCTCTGTTCCGACCATAAACCAAGGACCCGACGCCGTCTCCTGCAACACCACCCGTAACCGTGCTGTCCGCCGTGGGCATCGCCCGACCAGCGTCGTCCAGACCGGGATCTACTCGATTCACCCACGAGTCTCCGCCGCCGGCAAAATCTCTCCGATCCTCCCCTCCTCCGCGAACCACTGCCCCGGTGCCTCTCCGCCGCGCTCCGACCGCCGTTTTCCCGAGCCGCCGGTCCGCGGAAGCCATCTCCGCGGGTTCCTGTGGCCGTGCGCCCCGCCAAAGCCGCCACTCTCCACGTCGTGGCCGTGCCCCAGGATCAGCAGCACCGCACGCACGGGCGGAGCAGCCCTGCGGTGAGACGACGTTACTGGCCACTCCCCGAAGCCGTAATAGCCGGTGTCTTCCTCCGTGTCGGTCTTGTCGAGCGTCGGCCAAACCCCGCATGGCGAGCAGCCTCGCCCGAGGCCGCAACTCCGCTGTGCCTAAGCACCTCGTCTCCGTTCGAAGCCGACGTTGTGCCGAGCCTCTCCGCCTCTCCCTCCCTCATGTGAGTTTCTCTCTCTCTTTCCCCTCGTTTTCTTCTCTGAAGGAGAAATTAGGAAAGTAAGTTCCCTATTCCTTCTCCTCTGTTAGCTGATGGGGACAACGTTCCCATCACTAATAATAAGCATACCTTTGCTTATTTTGTTAATTTTTGATGTACTCCTTGGGACAATAATTGCTAAGTAGTTGTATTTTAATATTTAAGTAATTTTCATTTAACATCTACTATACAAATTATAGGATGATGTGCGTACCTTATTTATTAGTATTAAATCTATACTACTTATTATTATTAAACTTAACCCTATTGTGGACATCAAATGTACCCGATTAGTAATTCCCAGAATTTATATTTTTGGACTTATGGTGTTGGACTAGTCTATTTCTCTATATGAATGATATTTTGAAACAAAATTAGTATTTTATGTTTTAGTTTTAGTTGAAATAGGCTGAGCCCCAAGGCCCCGTGAGCAATTATTTTATACTTTTACTAAACAGTTAATTTTAGGCTTGATAAATCGTTTAACATTTTTGAGTGTCATATTTTGCATATTTAATCATTTATGGGTCATCGTATCTATATATATATTTCAAACTAAAACGTATTTTGGGTACAACGAATGGTTTAGGGCTGGTAATAATTTAGTTTAAATTATATTTTAATATAGATAATTACAAAGAGTTTCTAATTGGATTTTGCGCATATGGTAATTTCCAATGGGCTCTTCCCTATCTAATAGCTTATATAAAGTCTTATAAGAGAAATATCTTCTTAAATAGAATTTAATGCCTAATATACTTCTAAGGTATATTTATAGTAATTAGGTTTATCCCTAAAAGTGAATTACCAGAAATATTGATGTTATTTACCAAAATAAGATAAGTTTTTAATTACAAAAATTCTTTCGATTATAATCATGGATAGTGACTAATCCTATTCCCATCTTTCTTGCGGTTCCAAAAACCTTCACTCTAGCCAACTGGACTAATCTAGACAAAATAGTATCATCGGTTTCACCAGCAAAGGACCAAAGGCAAGTACACTTTCTGATTGCTTTCCGATTCATAGTAGTCTTTTCATTTCATGTCTATACATATATCTTGCTGCTTGTTGACACGCTCATCACACGGAGTAGTCGGGAGGGGAAATATCTTAGTAAACATGTGGACTACCCAGAACTATCCCAGTGTCTCTCGTGAATGCTAGCCGCTGCGCACGACACATGCAGTGTGCCTTATTTACCCCCTAGCCGTCCACATGATGAAACAGATATTTCACACCACCTACATAGATGTCTTTTATTAGCTTTTTCCTTGTTTACTTCGCTATCGTGCTATGTCATCAGTTTTTTTACTAGCTTTCATATTCCATATGCTATTTTCATGTCTTGTTAATTCTATTGTGTTTTGCATTGCCGTCGGTTTGTGTACTTGTTCCATTCCTGACTGGAAACCAACATTTTTCAGGTTTAGCCGCTATCACTCTTAGCACTGGGGAAGACTTGTGTATGCTGAGGTCAACCTAGAAATAGAAGATAGCATTGTATCAATTCTAATAAATGTAAAGCCTTGTATTTTCTTTAAATACCTTTAATTATAAATCTTGTAAATGTTGTAATAAATTTAGAATTGTGAATGAGCAGCAAATATTGTTTATTTTGAGCATTTATTTTCTTGCGGGCTTGACAGCGTTCTACCGCCGACTCTGCGACGTAGGCTGGCTTGGACACGTCTCGTATCCGAAAAGCGGGTGCGGGTCGTGACAGCGACAGCAGCAGGTTGCTGCGGGAAGCCAACTTCGTGGTCAAAATTCATCCTCGTTGCTCGATCATTTTTTGAAATATTTCTTCAGGTACGATCCCGATATATACGCCTTCGATCCCCATCAATTAGTTTGATTTTAGGTAAACTATATCGCCTAGAAATCGACACGAAGTCGATCAAAAACTCGTTCGAAAATAGGGCATATAACAGTCCAACCATCCACGTTTGAAGATCAATTTTGATCGATCTAGTACCAGAGTAGAAATTCTATTTAAACACACTTTAGACAACATGTAGGGCACCACAACCCAATTCGCAGAAGTCGATTTCATCGACTACGCGTCGAGAAATCGGATCCTAAAGTTCATGAAAAATCTGTTTTAAAAATAATAAAATTCTTCGATACGATGTACGTCCCGCCAATCCGGGCGATATGGTCGCGAACCGAAAGCATCGAAAGGTGCGTATCAGCTTCGTGGATGTGTGGGCTTTGACGAAATTCAAATTGGCTGCGTGTGCACGACGAATTTGATGCGTATCCGTCGAAATTCACCGTATCGACCTCTGTGCAAATTTCCTAATTATATTGTGCACGCTCGTCAGATCGAGATGAAACTTGCGCCAACAGGACCGTATCATTTTTCTGGTCTTGTATGCCAAGTTTGGTCCAATTCTGAGACAGTTGAATCGGACCGCTATTTTGTGGACCCCACGATCCGACTCAACGGGCGATTTTGTGCACGGTCCGCCGGAATCCAACTTTGGACATACTGTTGGGTTCATATCAGAAAACCAGACTTGTTGACATATAGTTTGACGACTTTAGAGACAGTTGACTTTGGCACGCTTTTCGGTGCAAAGCGGGTCCAACGACAGACACTATTTTGATCCAAAATTACCGTTTTGCCCCTGTGTCCAGAATTGGACTTTAGGATAGGCAATCCTAGCTAATTTGACAATTTTGAGAACGTTGGTAATGTTTATTTCAGCATCCGGAGACTTTTTGCATGTGTTGACTTTATTGACTCATCTGATGTGGTTGTACTATCGATTTCTCCAGCTAAGGACCTTAGGCAAGTGCACTTTATGATTGCTTTCGATTCATAGTAGTCTTTTTATTTCATGTTTATACATATGTCTTGCTGCTTGTTGACATGCTCGTCACACGGAGTAGTCGGAAGGGAAAATATCTTAGTAGACATGTGGACTACCCAAAACTACCCCAATATGTCTAATCTTGACTGTTAGCAGCTGCACACGATATGTGCAGGGTGCCGTACTTACCCCCTAGCCGTTCACATGTTGAAAAGGATATTTCAAACCACATAGATAGTTGTCTTTTATTTGTTTTCCTTGTCTTCTTCACAACTTGTCATGTCATCAGTTTACTTTCTAGTTTTCATATCTCATATGTTATTTTCATGTCTTGTTAATTCTATTGTGTTTTTGTATTGCTGTCGATTTGTGCACTTGTTCCATTCCTGGCTGAAAACTAACATTTTTTAGGTTAGCTGTGGCTTCTTTAGCATTAGGATATTCGGGTGTACTTGTAGACAGAAACCTAGAGATAGATAGCGGTTGTATCATTTTCAAAACTTTATATTTTTCTTAAATATAAATGTTGTAATAAATCTTAGAAATATGAATGAGCAATAAATGTTATTCTTTTGTAATTTTGAGCATCTTGGCCGTGACAGCGTTCTACCTCCGACTCTGCGGCGTATGCTGGCTTGGACACGTCTCGTATCCGAAAAGCGGGTGCGGGTCGTGACATCAACATCTCAATAGGAGGATTATTTGGCTCAGGTTGCCATGACTGCCACCACTTTCGCCCATTTAGAAGAACAGCTTGCAAACTTGGAGCGAGAGCATCTGAGTCTAGTCCTTCTTAAGGATGAAGCCGCTCGTCAAGAAGAGGCACGGCGCTGAGCTACCGCGAAGTCTGCAGCTGAAGTCGCGGCTATAAGAGACAATATCAACCACCTATGTATCCCGTAGATTTTTGTAACTTTCTTTTTTTTCAGCCGTCACGGCTCTTGTACCTTTTTTCGTCTCTTAATAGACGTAAAGAATAAAGAATCTTTTCAGAAGTGAATGTGGTTTTGTGAAATATCGAAACTAGAGGTAATATGGACGTAGCAAGGATATTTCTGGTAGGTATTCCGCTGGAGAATTTTGATGTGGACCTATTATCCGTTTTATATTCAAGTTTTTTTTAAATATAGATAATAAGTTGAACGAAGCTGCTAGTAGAGGTAATATGGACGTAATAGCAGAGGATGTTCTATATCTGACCAGAGGTAATATGGACGTGGAAAGATATATAACGTTAGGTGGGAGTGGATAATTTAGAGGTAATAAGGACGTGATTATCCTTGATGAATGCTTTTCTCAGAGGTTATATGGACATGGCAAAACATAATCATAATTATCGGAAAATAATTCAGAGGTAATAGGGACGTAACTTATTTTCGTCAAACCGAGTTTGGACAGAGTCAAAAACGGGAATAATTCCACTGGGGAAATCTTTTGGAGGACCTATTATCCAATACGTATTCAAGATTCTTGAAATACGGATAATAGTTAGATAATTTTTCGAATCACATAAACACCGCACTGTACATTTAAATGATTGAACATATGTGAACATTATGTAAAAAAGGTTACACATAGTATTTCTTCAGGAATTTGCCGTTGATAGGCATCATGAGCAAGTCACCATCAGGCTTGGTTAGTCGGTACGTACCGTTAGAATACACTGATTCTATGACGAAAGGACCTTCCCATTTAGGCTAGAATTTTCCTTTTGTTTTGTGCGTCATGACCATTGGTCTTCTCACTGCTAAGACTAGATCACCGACTTGGAAGATTCTTTCCTTCACTTTTTTGTTGAAGACTCTGGAAAGGCGTGCTTGGTATAGCTCAATGCGCTGCTGAGCTAACAAGCATTTTTCGTCTAGCGCTTCGAGCTCCTGGAGTTGCAGACGGTAGCTTTCTTCGATAGTTAACTTACTGGCTAAGGCTACTCGAAGAGAAGGAATCAGGATTTTTAGAGGAAGAACTGCTTCGCTTACATAAACCAGAGAGAATGGCGTACTGCATGTTGGAGTCCGGACCGTTGTACGATAGGCCCATAAACATTCGCCGAGCTTCTCATTCCAATCGCGCTTGTTTGAAGACACGAACTACTTAAGAAGTTTAATAATGGTTTTATTGAAAGCTTCTACTAGCCCGTTAGCAGCTGGATTGTAGGCAGTAGAGGCTACGTTCTGGATTCGATTCCTATCGCAGAACCGATAGAATGTATGGCTTGCGAATTGTGGACCATTATCATAGATAATCCTGCGAGGTAGGCCAAAGCGGTAGATAATGTGATGTTTGATGAAATTGATCACGTTCGACGCCTTCACTTCGGTGAGTGGTATAGCTTCCGCCCATTTGAAGAAGTAATCGGTTATGGCTAGGATGAAACGATATCCTTTGGAGGATGGCGGGCTGATTGGTCCTATGACGTCCATATCCCAGGCTTCAAAAGGCCAAGATGCTGCCGTCGGGTGTAGAAACTCCGAAGGTTGATGAATGAAATCGGCCTGGAACTGACAAGCTCTACACTTTTTATATTCAACAGCATATGCTATCATCGTGGGCCAATAATAATCCATTCGTTTGAGGCGATCTTATAATTTGGGGCCTGGTTGATGTGCACCACAAATTTCATCGTGAGGCTTTCGGAGTGCATGTTTGGCTTCTGTGTCTGATAACCATCGTAACAGTAGCCCGTCGTGAGAGCGTCGGTACAGCATCTTGGTAGCTGTATCGTAGTAAAATCTGATGGATCGCCTTTGGATGGACACTGCTTCCTTCGGGTCCTCGAGGAGGATTCCATATACAGCGTAGTCTATGAAAGAGAATCTCCAGTCTTTAATATCGATGTTTGTTTCTGTTGTATAACTGTGATGAATATGCAAGGCATCTTTCACACAGAATAGTTCTCGATCAGACACTATGATCGACTGCTGAGTATTGGTAGGAACGGTCAAGGAAGCAGCAAGACCAGCTAGAGCATCTGCTTCAATATTCTGTAGTCGAGGCACGTGCTCGGTGAAGAATCCAGCGAAAGTAGATGCCAACTCAATTGTTGTTATGTGATAGGGGATGAGATCTTCGTGATGAACTTCATAATCCTCTCGGACTTGACTAACTATTAGCTTGGAATCGTCGTACGCTTCTAGATAGTCAACTCCCAGTTGTTTTGCCAGTTACAAGCCGATTAATATGACATTATATTCGGCCACGTTGTTGGTGTATAGTTCCACGAGAGAATATGCACGATGTATAACCAGATGATTAGGTGACACGAGCACGACACCTACTCCAGCTACAATATTTTTTTGGGTCCTGTTCTTGATGCACCGTCAAAGAACATTCGTCAAATGGGAATTCCTTCAGTTGCAGTGTTAGACTCTACTACTTTATCGAGGATTTCATCGTAGAGTTTGGAAAATTCTGGTACCGAATGAGCTGCTAGAAAATCAGCTAATGCTTGGTCTTTTACTGCCTTCTAAGGAACGAAGAGCATATCATATGGATTCAATAGCATTGCCCATGTAGCTAAACGGGAATTGAGAGAACCTGGTTTAGTCATGAGTATTCTGAGAGGATTGACTTTAGATATGATGTGGATAGTCTGCCCAGACACATAGTGGCGTATCTTCTGGATGGAAAATACCAGTACAAGGCATTCCTTTTCCATAGGTGTGTATCTGTGCTCGACACCCACCATTGTGCGGTTGAGGTAGTAGATTGTTTGTTCATGGCCGCCTTCATTCTTCTAAGCTAATAGGGCGCCAAGAGAATGGTCCATAGCGTGGACATATAGTAAGAAAGGCTTCCCATTATTGGAGCTACCAATACTAGGGGGCTTGTGAGATACACCTTGATGTCGTCGAATGCGCGTTGACATTGTTCAGTCCACACGAAAGATACACCTTTCTTTATGAGCTGAGTGAATGGTTGACACCTTTCAGAAAGTTTCAAAATGAATCGTCAGATGTAGGCTAGCCTACCTTGCAGTCCTCGTAGCTCTTTGAGGTTTCTTGGAGGATGCATATCGAGGATAGCCTTCACTTTCTCCGGGTCAAGTTGTATACCCTTTGAACTGATAACAAAACCAAGGAACTTGCCGCTGGAGACTCCCAGAAAAAATTTGGTTGGATTCATCTTGAGTTGGTGTGCACGCATTAGTTCGAATACCGTTCTCAAGTCTTGGAGGTGGTTGCCCTTGAGACGAATTTTTACTGCAATATCGTCTATGTAGCACTCTACTATTTTGTGCAAATGATCGTAAAAAATTGTGTTCATGGCTCGCTGGTATGTCGCCCCTACATTTTTTAATCCGAAGGGCATCACCGTATAGCAGTATACCCCCAACGATGTTCAAAAAGATGTGTGCTTCTTATCATTGGAGAACATCTTGATCTGGTTGTAGCCTGAGAACCCATCCATGAAGGATATTCGCTCGAAGCTGCAAGTATTGTCGATCATTACGTCGGTGATCGGTAGAGGGAACTCATCCTACGGGCATGCAGAGTTTAATTTATGGTAATCGATACAGACTCGAACTTTACCGTTCTTTTTTATGACTGGAACGATGTTGAAAACCCAGTCAGGGTGTTGTTCTTCGCGAATGAATCCACTGGCAATGAGCTTCTTGACTTCATTTTTGATGGCCTCTATGACATCTGGTCGAAATCGTCATTATTACTGCTTCATTGGCTTAGCTTTAGACGAAATATTCAGGCGGTGCATGGCGACTTTAGGATCCAGGCCTGGCATGTCTTCATAGCTCCATGTAAAGACGTCGATGTATTCTCTTATAAGCTGTATAAGAGATTGGCATTCATCGTCAGATAGACTTTTGCTGATGTAGATTGGTTTAAAAGATGATCCATCTTCTAAATTGACTTGGATGACTTCATCTTCGGTAGGTGGTTCACGTTGTTCGAAACGCAGCTCCCACCTAGTATCCATCATTTGAGCCCATTATTCAAGCCCGATCGATTGGACATCATCCACGATTTGGTCAACGAAAACCATATTAACGGACAGAGTTGCTTTGAATATGTCGCCAATGCTGGAGTCTGAGTCCCAGAGGAAGGAGTCAGAAGAATGAGAACAACGTTCTGCTTCATCATCTGATCTTTCGAGAGTTGTTGGAGGAGTGACATAGCCCAAACCAACACTGTTTCGTTGATAGTAGTTCTCGGGTTTGTAGGGAGGAGCAAAGTGTCGTATTGGCAATCATCGTCCCCGGCCGTAAGTTATCCCCTGGTCGCTTTTGATGTCATATCCCATGTTCTGGATGATATTCTTGGCCTGCCAACTATATCAGAAAAGTTGTATTTTTCCAGAGTCATAGTCAGCTTTCGTGTTGTGCTTGGGAGAAGTAGAGTCTGGAACGAACTTTCTCTTGCCAATTATACGACCGAAGATGATTAGTTCTTTATCCTTCTTTCTGGCTGGAACGATGAAGTAGTGGATATCTTCTGGGTAAACGTTTTCCCGCAGGTGAGGCATCGTGACCGGCATACAGAGGTGTGGTCCTATGTCGTGCTCTAGAGCGTATATCGTATCTATGTAGTGGTTTACAGATTGATAGACATCGGGGTAATTCAAAAACCTTTACTAAAAAAATATGCAAGTTCTTCTTCAGGGATAACATCATCCGCGGAAGGTACTTTATTATGAATATTGATATACTCATTGAGAGGATCGTCATCTGGAAGAGGAGCCACGATCTTGGCCAAGTTCACCACATAGGGTAATTCTTCAGGATTGGAAGGATAGACATCAGCAGGTTCCTCTCGGGGTGTATTGCTGAGAGTGATAGTCAATGGTTTGACCTTGTCAGGGTTCTTCTTTTTCATCCAGATTGTGAGAGGCTTCGGAGTACTTTTTGGAGTAGTACGTCCTTTGACTCGGATAATTAGGGGACCATTATTGGAGGATGAACTTGCTTCAGCTTCATTGTCAGCTTCGTTGCCGTCATCCTTGGGGGGCTGAGATTGATAAAGTACCGAATCTCCGTAGTATGCCTCGATGCCCTTAAAAGGATCGACATCGGCAAACTCCGTCTTCACGACACCATCGTTGTTGATGTACTTGAAACACTGGTGAAGTGTGGAAGGAATGATCATATTCTCGTATATCCATAGACGTCCCAACAAGACGTTGTAGGATACATTGGCATCAATCACATAGCAGGAAACCTCCGTTCGGAGATCACCTATCTGACACTTGAGACGGATCTTGCCCAGCGGGTGGCTTCGACCAGCATTGAAAGCCATGATAGTTGTGTTGGTTGCAGATAGCTTATGCAGAAGGATCCCCATAATTTGAAGCAAACTTCTAGGAATGATGCTGAGGGAGGATCCTGGATCGATGTGCATGCGGTCCACCTTGATCGCCCCGATATACCCTGTATAGTACAGGGGTCTATTATGACGATTATTTTTGAGTAACATGTCCTCATGTGAAAAGGTGATGTTGGGCACCACTTCTATAGTACTGTGGCAGTGAGGACAGAAGACAGGGTCTTCAGCGGAGGCTTTGACTTCAGCGAGGTAAGAGTCAGCATGTAGTAGTGTCTCACTTAAGGCCTTTCGCGTTTCTTTGGAGAGTCACAACAGATCGAACAGAGACAACCTGGCAGGTGTATTGGCTAGCTGTGCCAGTATGTCAAAGTTGTAGGGCCGATCCATGCCCTCGAGAGCTGACGCCTTCAAAGACTTGTCAAACTGTGTCTCCTTCTGCTTGGTTTTGTTCGTAGTTGAAGGCTTAGACGGGCCGGCTTCTGAGCTTGTGGGGGTAGTAGGATCTTGAGAAGGTACTGCTTCTTCTTGTGTGGGATCCTATGTCCGAAAATAAGTCTTCTCCGATCGCGTCTCGCCAGATAGAACCTCGTAGATGAAAGAGGATACCATATGGCATGACTTGTATTTCTTGTCCCTTTTTGCTTTGGGAGGTACTACCCCCTGCGTCACTTCTTACACAAGGTCCGGATGGACCCACATGATCTCACCATGTTCAGTCGTGAGTGGCACCAAGGTTAAGTTGCGAGCTGGCGGTAGGTTGACGAATTCCATTATTGCCTTAGGAATCGGGACCACGCCGTCTAGGACTTCTGTGGTAGGAAAGTCACCAAACTGAAGAGAGATCATGTTAGAAGATACGACCTTGTCTTCAGCTTTGAGTTTGATCACTTGCCTGTCGATAAGCTGTTGTATCTTCTTCTTCAGGACGATGCAGTCCTTGGTGGAATGATGCACGTAGTGATGATAAAGACAGTACATGGGATCGTTGAGCTGGTTCGCCTCGCAAGACGTCGTGGTGGAGGCAATGTCAGTTCATTACCCTTCATCAATGTAGGTCTCCTTAGGCTTGTCGGAGGCACCCTGAGAATTGGAAGATCCTTTGGATGTGTCGACCTTCAGGACGTCTTTCCCTTTACCCTCACGGATAGGGATAGTTTAAGGATGCTTGCCCTTGGCTTCAGATTTAGGTGTTTTCAACCCTAGTAGTTCCAGATTAGGGACGTCATTTTCAGCAGCATCAGCGGTCCCAATGAAAGAGGGCCACGTATCATACTTATGTATACCTAGACAGAACTTTACTGTAGGAAGGAAGTTATGTCGACAAGTATCCATAAGTTCTGAATCTGGTATGCCGAAGGGCATCTTTAGTGCTAGCCGCCTGAAGCGTTTGATAAAGGCGATGACAAACTCAGTCCTCCTTTGCTTGGTCTCGATGAGGGTGGACATACGAACATGCATGCCACTCTCATAAAACCTATTGAGAAACAACCTCTCCAAGTCTTTAAAAGAGTTGATGCAACCGTCAGGCAGACTGCAGAACCATTCGAAAGCTACCCCCTGCAAGGTGGTAATAAACAGCTTTGACAAGAATGGATCAACCCTGGGTAAGTGTAAAGTCTGTGTGTTGAAGTATGTCATGTGTTGACGAGGAGAAGTCAACCCGTCAAATGAATTCAGCGTCAGCGGCTTGTAGTTAGGAGGGCAAGTAGCATTCTCCCACTCAGGGGGATAAGATTGAGATATAACCATCTTCTGGAGCTTGTCCTTATATGAGATGGTGTTCAGACGGGTAACCAGGGAATCAATTACATCCTGTTGATTGAGCAGGTATTGGGAAAAGGCTGCTGAACAGTTGTCAGGCGTCGTTGGCGAAGGACCACCCCTAGCAGTTGTAAGATTTGAAGGAGGCGCAACGGAATGATACTCCTTTTGTAGCGAAGGTGGGTTGTTGCTATGAGCCGGACTAGTGTGAGCCGAGACATTTTGTTGAGGTGGAGGGACCGCCCCAGCAGCTTGGACCACCATGATACTGTTAACCATATCAGTGATATTGGCAAATGTTGTTTCAAGACCCTCTAGCCGTTTGCTGGTCTGGTCACTAACCTTTTTAGGTCTTTTTCTGTTTGCCATGTATATAGATAACATGCGAGGATGAACAGAGGAAACAGTACAACTGGTGCTGATATTGTCTGTCTCTGAGTGGACAAGTTCCTCGTCTTCAGGTAGAGGAGGTAGATAGTCACCATCAGACTCGGAGAGATCGTCGTCCTCTGGAAGGCTACCCCCAGTGTGAAGGTCATCCGCTTCAGACTCTAAGGGAATACTACCCCCAGTTTGGGAGTCTTCATCATCTGTACGGAATCTCGTCTTTGACCGAGTGCCCATATAGACTCCCTCAGCTGTGACAGCCTGCTGGCCATCTGTTCGTAGACTTCGTCTTCTTCTTTACGTGAAAATAAGAGAGAAAGTTGGGTTTGTGGTCCACCGTCTTTGATTGGGGCTTCCGTAAGGAGGACCCCATGAAGCCATATTGGATGAGACACATAGCAGCTTTTCATCGTCAGAGAAATGCAGCCGTCAAAACACAGACTTTCTCTGAGGCACCCTTGTTTCCTTGGAGCAGCAACAGTTGATAACAATACTGGTGCACGGATGTGCACTATGGATTGTTATGTCCTCCTTTGCTTTACGCTTATGATTTATCATGTCGTACAAGTCAGCAGAAGGGAGTTTTGCCTTACAACCCATGTTGTATGCATCGTCGAGCTTCGCATGCGGGTTCGTAAGGAGAGTTGGCACATCCAGACTTAGCTCATGTGCAGGGGCAACCCCCACACCTAAGTTATGTGATTTTCATAAAGACAACCCCGTGCTATACGCGTTGGGGCCTGTCTTTTTGCTGTGGGCGCATAGGCCTTGGAGACTGGCCTTGAGCGCATGCTTCTTGGCAGCATGTCTGAGCCTCCTTGATGTGGGTGCATAGTATGGATCAAGAGAGCCTGGGCGCATAGCCTTGGGCGCATGACCCTGGATGCCCAATCTGTCAAAGACAGAAGCCTCCTAATTAGAGTTATGTCCCCAAACACCCCCTTGGGTGCATGGCTTTGGGCGTATGATGGATGGAGCAGCGTTGTTTTCTTCCAACTTTGCCTCCTTCATTTGTGAGCCTTGCTGGGTTTTCCCAGAGTGTCGAACACCCCGATTCTTGGCATTATAGTGCTTTTCTCTACCAAATCTCGAGCGTCGAACACTCTGTTGTTGGTTGCACAGGAAAGAAGTCGCTAGGCTAGTAGAGCCCGGAACGGTATGAGCCTTCTTCATTTGGGGAGCTTCTGTGGCAGAGTCATACGCCCACGTGACAGAGTCCTCCAATTGCATATCTGCTATGACACTAGCAGGATATGCACAGCGAGCCTTCGGAAGCCAAGTCTTGTGAGACTTGTTTGGCTTCGCTGATTTTGAGGGAGTAGAGCTATCCCTCGAGAGCATCTCTTCGAACGCCTGCTGATCGAACTTTACGATCAGCATCTTCTGAGTGCTCTCCACTTTGTCGGTATCGAATTGCGTCACCACCTTCTCGTCAGAGGAAAAGATAGTCCCCAGCAGAGTCGCCATTTTTGTGGACACACACAAAAAGAAAAAGAAACACTGTCTTTTTTTTATTGGCGCAAGGCAACATAAATCGAGTACGCCTGAGAGATCCTGTGCTGAGGATCCTCGAGTGCAAAAACAATTCTGGGGAATGGGACGATGGAGATCGAGCGACAGTTGCTCCTTTACTCCGTTGACACTTCGATTATAAAAGTGGGAGAAAATCTAAGAAAATTGCTAACTCTCGGCTTACTGGCAAGAAGTGCAGCAATTTAGCTCTTGAAAATGCTCTTCGTTCTGTCTTTTGAAGAGGGATGTTTCTGAGGTGGAATGATGTTATGCGCCCACATGAGGAAACACACTAATTTTTATGTGGGCACATAGTCCTGCTTTGGGCACATAGGATGTAGGCGTATGCAGGCTACGTAGTCGTGGGTTGATCGTGGTGCTGACGTAGCCGCATGCTTCGGTGCACGATTGCTCATGGAGACTGACGTGGTCGTACGCTTCGGTGCATATTTTGATCATGGCTTTGACTGAGTCAGGATTGGGTGCATAGCCCTGTTTCAGGCTATGCGCCCTCCTTTCGGGGGAGCTTGTCTTGGGCGCATAGAGCTTCACTGGCTGGGCGCATAGAGCTTCACTGGCTGGGCGCATATATTCTCATTGGCTTGGGCGCATAAGGCTTCATTGCTGAAAATTTTTATGCTTCTACGGTTGCATCCTCCAGAGGCTTGTGTCTTCGATATCACATCGTCCAAGGGATAAAGTGATCGTCTTCTAATCAGATTCCTATAGTTGTACTTCCCCAAAAATCAATTATACTCTTGTACTCTTTTCTAAGATTGTAATAAGACATTTTTGTTCTTTGCAAACATAGGCCTCGCCGCTTCTTTGGCAATTCTAAATCATGCTCATCATCTAGTCGACGTGATAGGCCATGTGCTGGTCTGTACTAAAAATAATGTTCAACTAGGTACGAGTTACTCCACCCAGATAATCAATGACATACAAGACTAGAGACTCATGTTCATCGACTTTACAGTCTACGGAATTCTGTCGGAGAATATGAAACAAGCAACTTCAATCAGAAGGCGTTCTCTCAGATTCTTTTATGATACAGAAACAAAAATGCTATATCGACGATCCTACGATGGACTACTGATGTGCTGTCTATCAAATGAAGAAGCCAAATAAGCCCTACGCGAGGCTCACGATGGCGTTTGCGGGGCTCACCAACCTGGCCCGAAGTTGTAAGACCGTCTCCGCCGGATGGGCTATTACTGGACTACGATGGTAGCAGATGCGATCGATTATGCAAAGAATTATAGGGCTTGTCAGACCCACACAGATTTCATACATCAACCATCCGAATTCTTGTACCCAACAGTGGCCTCTTGGCCATTGAAGCATGGGGAATGGACATTATCGGCCCAATCACCCCGCTGTCATCCAAGGGACACCGGTTTATACTTGCAATCATCGATTACTTCTCCAAGTGGGCGAAAGTTGTTCCACTTACAGAGGTAAAGACATCAAACGTGATTAGTTTTGTAAAACATCACGTCATCTACCGTTTTGGACTACCCCGGAGCATTATTCACGACAATGGTCCGCAGTTCGCAAGCCATGCTTTCTATCAATTTTGCGACAAAAATTGGATTCAGAACATAGCTTCAACGGCATACAACCCATTGGCTAACGGTCTGGCTGAAGCTTTTAACAAGACCATAATCAAGCTCCTTAAAATGTTCGTGTCTTCAAACAAGCGTGACTGGAATGAAAAGATGGGCAAATGCTTATGGGTGTACCGTACTACAATTCGGACGGCTACAGAAAATACAATGTTCTCTCTGGTTTATGGAAGCGAGGCAGTTCTCCCATTGGAGACCTAGATCCCCTCGCTTTGCATGGCCCTTACTTACCGGTTGACGTCGAACGATAACTACCGACGATGGCTACAAGAACTGGAAGCACTAGACGAGAAGCGTTTACAAGCTCAACAAATCATCGATCTCTATCAAGCACGCATCTCTCGAGCCTTCAAAAAGAAAGTCAAGCAGAGAACATTCCAGGTAGGCGATCTCGTCTTGGCCGTTCGCAGACCGATGGTCATGACACACAAAACCGCTGAAAAATTCCAGCCCAAATGGGAGGGCCCATTTGTCATCGAGTCCGTATTCTCCAACGGCGTATACCGGCTCGCAAAACAAAATGGAGACTTGCTTATGATGCCCATAAACGGCAAGTTCTTGAAAAAGTACTATACTTAAAGACATGCTCGTACTAAATCTTCTAGACTGTCGAGTTATGTACACCAAGTATCTCTGAACTTACACTCTACTAGCTCCGAGGGGATTCACATTGCATCTTCCTGGGTGACAAGTCATGTATACTGATACCTCTGAACTTCTACTCTAATGCTTCATCCCGCCGGAGTCTGCCAGGTTCTTTTTGTCGCTTCTGAGTAAACTTCCTGGTTTTGATTGTCGTATATCGCATCCACATTACCTCTGATATAGATAATCTCCTAACTTAACACATGTACCGAATCTGGGATAAAGTCACAATGTTAAGGCCACAGAACATATCACGTCCATATTTCCTCTGTTAGGTTTTATTTCAAAATCTATTACTCGTACTACCCGTGCATAAAAGGGTAATAGGTCCACAAAAATTATTCAAATCTATTACTCGTACTACCGGTGCACAAAAAAGTAATAGGTCCCCAAAAATCGTTCAAATCTATTACTCGCACCACAGGTGCATAAAAGGGTAATAGGTCCACAAAAGTCCTCCAGTGGGATGTCCACTGCCGACCACAAATGCTGTATTAGACCCTCTAGCACGAGCACCCCAGATCTCATAAGCAAAGAATGAAGTTAATAAATACTCTTATTCAGATGTCATAAGCAAAGAATGATGTCAAAGTACACTTTTATTCATAGGACTACATCCCAAAAAAAGAGGTGGAAGACCCACTACAATTACATCTGCTCATCAGCAACACACAATTCAGTGAGTATCGCCTCAAGCTGCGCCATGGAGCGGTCGATCTTCAGTTTGGTTCGACGTTCAGCTTCCTGGATCAGCTTTGCAGCATCGTCAAGATATGCATGAGCCTGCCAATTGTCCTCTACTTTCTTCAGCGTACCCTCCAGAGCAGCAGAGGTACATGTGACCTTATTGGTGTCTTCACAAATCAGCTCTCTCTCTCTCTCTCTCGACGGGTAGCTTAGAGCTCAGTCTCAAGGGACGCCAGCTTAGCCTGGAGTTGTAGGATCTACTCATTGGTCTCGACAATCGTGCGAGTCGTCGCCTCCTCCCGAGTCAAGCAATCCTCCCCCTTACGGCTTAACTTATCGTACTTTAGAGACAGTTTTTGAAGGTCTTTCTCTAAAGCAGGTTTGGTCATCTCTCGTACGCCCTTCACCTTCTCTAAGGCCGTTAGAAGGAATGTACGCTCCTGGTCCACTGCAAGGGGCATGTCAACTTGCCATAGTTTCTGCAGTTGGGCCAGGCGCTGATCAGCCTCTACCAGTTTATGCTCAAAAAATCAGCCATCCCTTCTCTATCCGGAAACATCCTCAATAGTTCAACTTGGCTGCGGACACAATGACAGGCCACGGTAAATGACGTTCCTCTTTGTAAAGCAGCATCGACCCCCCTCTTAAGTGGCAGTAAAAGCTCTTGATTATATCCTTTGACGATTCGTCCATGTTCTCCAAAGAAGAGGGCATCAAAGGAATAGTAGACGAGAGAGCTGAAGGTGTTTGGGAAGGCGGCACATCATAGCTTGACGACCCGGTGAAAAGAGAAGCAAACTCCGAGCGATGAGATTCTCGCGCAGCAGCAATCTCTTCCTCTACGGCACGGAGGAGTCGGAGACTAGGCAACTCAAAAAGTTCGATTTTCGGGGAAGGGGCAGCATCAACCGACCCCGCTTCCACTGATGCGGGCGGAGGAACCACAACCTCTGTGACCAACGTCTCCATGATGTACACCGCCATACTCAATTCAGTGGAGGGTCTCTTGACTTGAGCCGAAAAGGAAGGAGGTACACTTTTTCTGTGTAAAAGGTTAACCCCGGTGTCCTCCTCTATCCCTTCCTCTGCGACCATATCCGCCATCGGCAGTAAGAAGGCAGGACCTATAGATCCAAAACAACTAACAATCAGCTTGACTCGAAGGATATGGAGTTGGAGCAAAAAAATCTCCTCATTAGTAAGAATATGACATAGCTTACCAGTGGAGGGCGACAGAGACTGGGGCTCACTCAGAGTAATCATAACTCCTCCTGTTACCCCCACATCCTCTGTAACTTCAATAACAGTACTCGAGCCACCTACGTCTGCCTCTCCAGCCCCAGTTGCTCGGGAAAGAGATGTAGCTGTATCGGTACCAGTCTGTTGAGACCTTGCAATCTCAAGATCAGGTCCCGTAAGGCTGGCACCTTCCCTGACCAGGGTGTCCGTAGTCGGCACCAAAAAGAGAAGCTTAGGGGCAACATCTGGGCGCGAAGGGTTCATTCTCTCTGATGCCTACAAATAGGAACATTCAGATAATGTCCCAAGAGTAACACTGGGGTTTGTCATAAAAGAGCTTACCCCCGAGTTGGCCTCGGCATCACTGCTCCCTTCCTCGACGACATGCCCATGGACCTTAATCGCGACCCGCTTCTTAGAATGAGGTATGTCGGTAGCGGAGGGACCATGTTTGTTCTGCTTGTATAAAGGACTTGGTGCAGGAGAGGGCAAGCGCGCCGCCAGAGGAGTTGTAGGGAGCAGCGGATCATCAGAGTCATTCTTCGCCTCTGTGCTAGTTAAACCGGAGTCGGAAGCCTTCACCTTCCCCCTCCTTGTCCTTTTGCGAGACTCCTAGTCTCGTTCCTCCAGTTTAGTGCCAGTAATAAAACTGGTATTTGGATCAAAGCCGTTGGGGGTCCATTTACAGATACATGATGAAGGCACACCATGTATAAAATGTGCCCGAAAGTCTTATCGTCTGGCAGGTAGAAGTTGGCATAGGTATGGATCGCAGAGTAGTCATGCCAGGCCCGAACGCCATCCAGGACACTGTCCTCAAAACCCAGGTAGGGACTGGGGTTGTCCAAGAATAATTGATTATACCCGAATTGCCGAGAGTATCGGCTGGGTAAGTAAGGCTCTAGGAAAACGATATTACAGTTGCGGTATACTAGATGTGAAGGGCGAATATTCTACAACCATCGAAACATCTTCTCATGCAGGATCTGAGAAGCAATAGCACTATCCTGATACAGGCGACCCATTTCTTCGTCGGTAAAAGATAGGACCGACACAAAAAAGAAATATTTGTCCAGCCGTGCGAGCGCAGCTCGACAGTCGGGTACAGTAGTACAGGTCCAAGGTGTGTCTCGGTACTGATAGATAAAGGCATCGCCACTCGTCACATTACCCTCGAGGCCAGGCCGCATCAAAGAGGGGCAGTGCATCAGCAGCCATCCCATCAGATAATGGTAAGGCAGCTCAATCCTGTTAAAGGCCTTCGTGGTATCATAAGTAATGAATTTCATCATAAAAGTATGAAGACCTCGATGAATGCTGCACACCATAGCTGGAAGAAGAGCCAGCCTGCCTCCAAAAACTAGCTTGACTGTAGGAAGGATCAGATTGTGGGTGATTCTCTCAATAGAACCGGAGCCCCCTGAAACCACACAGGTCCTCACCCATATCATTAGGAACCCAACCAGGATATCTTTATCGGACAAAGGTTGGGTACCATGATAGAAGTAACTGAAGGTGTTGGTCAAGCTCCCGAATCTGTCACCTGTAGCTCTGTCCCGCTTGGTGTCTCGCACCTGAGCATCCACCCCCTTCTGAGTCTGAGGGCTCCGAGGGACGACCCGGCCTGAGGCTCCAAGGTTGAATAAGTAACTAATCCAAGCTTTGGTATAGGGAAGGTGCCCTTCAGAGCTTTTATCCTTCTTCTTGGACATCTGCTGACAGCTGCTATGATGACATAGTACTTCCCTGTATACAGCAAGGAACCCGGGGAACCGCCGGTCTAGTTTCTCAAATTCTTCATTGGATGGGGTATACTCCTCGTAAACCTCGTCTCCCCAGGGCAACTTGGAAATATCGTGCATCTCGTGGAGAGCGAGCCCCATCTATCCACCAGGAGTAAAGAAGGTCCCCGTACGACAGTTATACATCTCGAGGAGGGCTATGAATAGCTTTGGGTCCATAGATAAACCGTAATAGGTGCCCCTTATGGTGTAGTAGAGGCCGATCCGCTATAGAGTATCCTTATATTCCGTTAGGATCCAGGTTGTCAGATTGACCCACGGAGGGGAACGATGCACCCAGTTCAGCAGCGACAACTTACCTGCGGGGTATGACCCTTTACGAGCAATCTGATTCAAGAAAGTGTCAGCCTTAAAAAATCGGATATTGGGCTTCAGTTCATGGATGAAACTGTCGGGGGCCTGTCCAATAACGGAGTAGCTGATTGTCTTCTTGACCGAGATCACTGTCCGCGTATGTTTATTATAGCGGATGTGGCCTACAAAAACTCCCTGCTGATCCTGAGTTACGAGACCTTGCATTTTTCTCTCAATGGACACCATATTGAACCCTGATAAAGGGAAGTGGTGTTTCATCTGGGGTATGTAAATTGCTACCTCATGGGAAAAAAAATCCCAGTTCTCGGATACCTCTATTATGCGCGGGTCCGAGATGGTCAGGGCATCCCCGAACAAAAACATAGGCTTCAAATGAACACCGTCCAGTATCTCGGAGTTCATCATACCAAGTAAATAAAAATATAACTAGCTCCGGATCTCCTTCAACCTGGCCTCAGATTGAACTCGGGTAATTTGAGTCAACACATCCTCGACTATGTAGTCAAATCTGACACCTAGAGCGGCCTGAGCATACCCTATCAAAACCTCCCCCGAAGGAGCTGTTGGCAAAGTCACTACAAAGGTCAAAGAAAGAAAATAATTAGAAGAAAATAAAGGGAATAGGTTCCTTTTTAACTATGCAGTCCAATCAGGCAAAGCCTATGCGGCCTGGTTATGAAAAGAGCACATGCGGCTCAAATCAGGTGATGCATATGCGGCCTAGTCGGGCAGTGCTTATGCGGCCTGGTTATGAACAGAGTGCATACGGCTCAAATCGGAAAACACATATGCGGCCTAGTCAAGCAGAGCCTATGCGGCGCAGGTATGGGAAAAGCACATACGGCTCAAATCAGGTGACACATATGCGGCCTAGTCAGACAGAGCCCATACGGACCATATATGGAGAGGGCACATATGGCTCAGTCATATGAGCACATGCGGCCCAGCGAGACAGGGAACACATGCCCCCGGGAAGCCCGACTGCACACAAAAGGTGTTGAAGCCAAAGCACAGTGGTGATACGTGTGTTGGCCCATTCCATGGTCACATCCGATTTTAATAATCGACATGAACTTAAGTCAATACACAAAATATACGAACTGCTGCTAATCATTTCAGGATGTGTGAAATCAATATCAACAAGCGTAGTACTGCATCATCAAGCACGTAAATCATCAGTCTGAAGTTTATTCTCTCTGGAATCCAGTCTGAGTCATTTTACAATTTATTATGTATTTTATCTTTATTGAGTCTAGCTCATAAATTATAAGATCGACTATGTAATACTGGCTTAGGTTAATCTTAGTCCACTTTTCCATAAAGCCTACCTATTCATATTCTATCCACCAAAAAGTTCAATTTCATTTTTGTAATAGAATTTGACAAATGTTATATATTTTCCTAGACAGAACTCAAACCGAGTTTGGCCCGAGTTCGGTCTGAACTCTATCCGAGTTCGGTCTGTTTAAATTCAAATATTTATTGCCTCCAAATCTGCATGCAACATTCATATGCGAAATCTTTGCATCAGAACTCTGCCAGAACTCTACCCGAGTTCGGTCCCAGAAAACACCTATAAATAGAAGTTTTTTATTTTAAATCACTCATTCATTCTTCATCTTCTTTTCTCTATTCAATAAGTTTTTTCACCCGATCAAAAGTTTTCATATCACACCTACACTACTCTTAGCCAAAAGCCAGTAATATCTATTTCGATCTAGAGTCTTTTGGTTCTCAAGAGTTGTAAAGAGGTTGTTCAAAGTACAGCAATTATCCTTGTTGTGGAGCCGGTCGTGCGCTCGTCACCAAGTACGATGTTGTGAAGTTGGTCGTGCACTTGTCACCAAGCACGATGTTATAAGAGACTGCAAGCTCTCAATTAGCTTATGCCTTAGTGGATTAACATCGAGCAAGAGTACTCGAGATTGGATTAGTCCTCTCAGAGGGATACCAGTATACATCACTGTGTCACTGAGTTTGATCTCTCTATCTCTTGCTTTATTTATTTACTATCTCTTATTTACTGCCATAGCTATCTGTTTATAATTTTTTTAAAATTGGTGATTATTTTCTACTGCATTCGTACTCACTCTATTCACCACCCCCTCTAGAGGTGCTCAGTGGTCCTACAATTGGTATTAGAGCAGGTTATATTCTAATATAACAAACCTCGAAGAGTATATATGGCAGCCGTGAAATCAATATTCAACGGTGAAGGACAATCCACAAATAGACCCCCACTATTTGATGGTACAAATTATACCTACTGAAAAACACGGATGACTTTCTTCTTAAAATATCTTAAATTTGATCTTTGGTCTATAGTTGGTGACGGTTATAAGAAGTTAGCACCTACATTGGTTGATGGCCAGCTTGTAGACAAGCCTCATGACAAATATACATAGGCTGAAAAAGCAAGGCTAGTCTAGATGCTCGTGCCATCAATATACTGTTCTTTGCAATTGACAAAACGGAATTCAACAGAGTTTCAACATGTAAAACGTCTCACGAGATTTGGAAACTTCTTGAGGTAACTCATGAAGGTACTTCCCAAGTAAAGAAATCCAAAATCAGTAGACTAACACAGGAGTATTAATCTTTTAAGATGAAATCCAGTGAGTCAATTACACAGATGTTTACACGTTTCCTTGATATTACTAATCATTTGAAATCTCTTGGTAAGGATTACAGTAATCATGAGAAGATCAGAAAAGTGCTACGGGCTCTAACCAAGAACTGGAACCCAAAGACAACAGCAATCATTGAAGGAAACGATCTCACCACCATGTCTCTAGAAATACTGATGGGTAAGCTCATGACTCATGAGCTTGATCTGCAAGAGTTTGAAGAAGCAACCCCAAAATAAAAGTCTATTGCCTTCAAAGCTCAAGCCAGAAAATCTACATGCAATGATTCTGAGGAAGAATCATCAAGTGGTGATGAACAAGCCCAACTAGTGAAAACTTCAAGAAATTTCTAGAGTTTGAGAAATCAAACAGAAGGAAGAGAGATATCCAAGAAAGCAATGAAGATGAAATAATATGCTTTGGATGCAAGAAATCAGGGCACATGAAGAAGGACTGTCCAACTTCGAAGAAAAGCAGTCCATACGATAGATCAAGATCAAGCAGAAAAGCAACAACCAGTAGAAAGTATGCTAACACAAGCATCTGGCATGAAAGCGATGGCAGTGACACAGAGGAAGAAGACATACCTTGCAGAAATGCCAATGTCTGTCTTATGGCTTTTGATAAGGTATCCTTAAACCCTTTGTATGATGACTTTACTTTCGATGAATTAGAAAATGTCTTTAGCGAATTACTTGAAGAACACAGAACTGCGCTTAACAAGTATAAGCAATCTCAAAAAGAGACTAAGGCATACACAACCGAGATAGCTAGACTATCCAGTCTTATTGAAGACATTAAAGAGACGTCTACTACCGGTAACATGGAAGAGATAGCCAAACTCAAGGTAGACTATCATGAGGCTATCCTCAAGGTTGATAAGAAAGAAAGAGACTATGTCAAAATACAAGAGCTATATGACATAGAGAAGAAGAAGCACTTAGTCACAGAATAAAGACTCTCAAATATGACTGCCAAATATGAAGAGTCTGTTGCGGTTTCTAAAAAATTAGAAATCAAGTTAGACAAACAGGCAATACCTGTGACAAAGCCCGTTTAATCCTAATGCTAAGCATATACCTAAAAGGACTAAAAATCAGAAAGCACGAAAGAAACACGACTATCACCATGCTTTCACTTATAGTTTTTCCAAGAAACCAAACAAGCATGTCAACACAGTTTCAACTACCACTGGTTCTAAATTCACTTGCACATATTGTGGTACTCATGGACACATATCACAGTATTGCTTAACAAGAAAATTTGTTGACAATCGCACTTTATTTTGGAGACCTAAGACTAATCAATATGGACCCTTCAGTAAATGGGTACCTAAGGATTCATCTATTTATTTTGTAGGTGGACCCTCAACCCTCTCATGCTAAAAGCAAGTGGATCCTCAATAGCGGATGTTCGCAGCACATGACTGGTGATGCATCTTTGTTCGCCATGCTATCGATGAAGAAAGAAGGATACGTCTCCTTCGAAAATAACCTGAGAGATGATATTATTGGTAATGGCCCTGTTGGTATATCTCCCTATCCCGTAATAAAGGATGTTTGTCTAGTCACAGAATTAAAACATAACCTACTAAGCATAAGTCATTTGGCTGATAATGGTTATGGTATCAACTTTGTAAAAGACAAATGTACCATATATGATATGTTATCTGGTAATCCCGTATATTAAGGGATTAGAGAAGACAATATTTATGTTTTTTGGAGAGTACTAATAATGCAGGAAGATGCCTAGTAGCTAATTTAGATAAAAGCTGGCTATGGCATATGAGACTAGGGCATGCAAATATGGATACTATCTCACGACTGAGCACTAAGAAGTTGGTAAAAGGACTCCCCGAGATTCCATTCAAGAGAGATATAATATATGCTGATTGTGAAAAGAACAAAGCACATAGGTCAACATTTAAATCCATCAACGCTGTAAGTACTTCTAGACCTTTGCAGTTGATACATATGGATTTATTTAGTTTTAGTAGAGTCGCTAGTCTTGGCGGTAAGCTCTACGCTTTTGTTATTATTGATGACTTCTCTCATTTTACTTGGGTTTACTTTTTATCAAACAAAAGTGATGCTATTTTTAAATTTTAGATATTTTGCAAAAATGTACAAAACGAAAAAGGCTTCATGATTACTCGTATCCGAATTGATCATGGTGGCAAATTCGTATATACTGATTTCAAAAAGTTTTGTGATGATAGTGGGTACTACCATGAATTTTCTTGTCCTAGAACTCTTCAACAGAATGGTGTTGTAGAGCGGAAGAACCGTACTCTAAGCGAAATGGCTAGAGTCATGCTATAAATCAGCATAATCTTCCTAAATATTTATGGGCAGAAGCTGTTAGCACAGCCTGTCATGTTTTAAATAGGGTATTAATTCTACCTATCTCGAAAAAAATACCATATGAACTTTGGTTTGGAAGGATTCCAAATATTTCTTATTTCAAAGTTTTCGGATGTCGTTGTTTTATCCTGAACACCAAGGACAACTTGGGTAAGTTCGACTCTAAAGCAGATGAAGGGATATTTCTCGGATATGCTGCTAAGAGTAAGGGATATAGAACTTTCAATAAAAGGTCTATGATTGTTGAATAATCTATTAACGTTACTTTTGATGAGCTCAATAGTCACAGATCTAGCGACAGTGGTGATGAAGTTGTACAACCAAAAATCAATAAGAGTCCTGTGGAAGATCTGGCTCATAAATTTGAGTCATTAAAGTTCTTACCAGATCATCCAGAGACACTCATCATAGGTGATGTATCAAAAGGTATAAGTACACGCTCCTCTCTTAGAGATTCTGAAATAGAAGCAAATGTAGCTTTCATTTCTCAAATAGAACCCAAGAATATAGAAAATGCCTTTTCTGATGAGTTTTGGATTAATGCCATGCAAGAAAAACTAAATCAATTTGAGAGAAACCAAGTTTGGGAACTTGTTCCTAAACCTATTGGTCAATCGATAATTGGTACCAAATGGGTGTTCCGAAATAAACTTAGTGAAGATGGTCAAGTTCTATGCAACAAAGCACTTCTAGTGGCACAAGATTATAATCAAGAAGAAGGTATTGATTATGACAAGACATATGCTCATGTTGCTAGATTAGAAGCTATCCGTAATTTTTGTGCATTTGCATGTTTTAATAATTTTAAATTATTTCAAATGGACATAAAAAGTGCATTTTTGAACAGATTTCTAAAAGAAGAAGTTTTTGTGAAATAACTCCCTGGTTTTGAAGATTTTCAAAAACCTGATCACGTCTTCAAGCTTAAGAAAGCACTCTATGGACTCAAACAGACACCTCGTACTTGGTATGAACGCCTAAGTGCCTTCTTACTTGATAATGGTTTTTCAAAAGGAAGAGTTGATACAACTTTGTTTATCAAATCTTTAATTGATGACATTCTTCTTGTGCAAATATACGTTGATGACATTATATTCGATTCTACTAATGAAAAACTTTGTCAAGAGTTTGCTAAGTGTATATAGAGTAAATTTGAGATGAGTATGATAGGATAGCTAAACTTCTTCCTAGGACTCCAGATCAAACAACACTCAAAGGGAACATTCATCAATCAAGCCAAGTATACGAAGGACATACTGAAAAAGTATGACTTCGATAATGTAAAGCCTATCGGAACTCCAATGGCTACATCCACAAAGCTTGATACTGACAAAAGTGGAAAACCTGTCGACCAGCATAAGTATCGAGGTATGATTGGTAGCTTATTATATTTAACTACTAGTCGTCCTGATATTATGTTCAGTGTTTGCATCTGTGTACGATACCAGGCAAATCCTAAGGAATCACACCTGAGTGCCGTTAAGCATATCTTCCGATACCTTAAGGGAACTTCTACAGTCGGCTTGTGGTATCCTAAAACCAAATCTTTTGACCTGATAGGTTACTCGGATACAGATTTTACAGGATGCAAAGTAGATCGTAAAAGTACTAGCGGTACGTGTCATTTTCTAGGAAAGGCCTTAGTCTCTTGGTTTAGCAAGAAGCAAAATTATGTAGCATTATCAACTACTAAGGCTGAGTATATCGCTGCAGGACGTTGCTGTGCTCAAATTTTGTGGATGAAACAAACCCTAGAAGACTACAATCTGTACTACACTAAAACTCCTATTTATTGTGATAACACTGGCACTATTAACCTAACTAAGAACCCTGTATATCACTCACGCACAAAACACATTGAGATTTGTCATCACTTTTTACGTGATCACCAACAACACGGGAATATCTACTTAGAGTTTATTGACACAGATCATCAACTAGCAGATATTTTCACAAAACCACTGGCGGAAGACCTTTTTAACATAATGAGACGAGAGCTCGGCATACTTGAATTTTTAGATTCATAGTGTAGTATGGCAATTAAATTTATTTTTATGACTCAAAACTTCGTAATTTATTTAACGAAAATTAATTTGGATACAAGCCGAAATGGCCCTTCTGTCATACAGGTGTAAATAATCTAAAGTGACACGGTACACTAGTCTTCGGACTACCGCTAGCTGGGATCCGACCCCTACAGCTAACCCATAGTAATAGAAGTTATTAAATGTAGAAGTCAACGGTCATAAATTTAAAATTTAAACACCAATACTGCATTTATGACATCGAAAATACAAGCAGTCGAACTCGGACCGAACTCTGGCCGAGTTCGGATAGAGTTCGGACCGAGTTCGGTCAGCGCTGTTCAGCTTCCAGAACCGAACAGCCGGCCCTAGCTCTATTTAAACCCTTCATTCCTCCTTCTTTTTCACTCATCCAATCCGAGTAAAACCCTCTACTACTCCTAAGATCACTTCCTCTTCCTTTCCTTCAAGCTTCTTCGGAGTTTCAGCGGACTGTTCCTCTTCTCACTTCTTCCTCTTTTCTAAGGTACTTCATTTTACTTTCCTCTCATCTATGGCACCCAATAGTCAGAAAAGAAGGATGGATTCCTCTTATACAGGATCTTTCTCTTCTGATTACGTCCCCATTAATGTATTCAGTCCAGCTAGACCCATAGGTTCTGATGATTTTGATTCTGGTCTATTTCCTGACAAAGAATTTTCGGACCTTTGGTTTGATTCCTTTTCTGGTCGTAGAATATGTGATGGAGCTTGTGTGAACTTTACTATTTTTTCTGAATACGCTTTCATATTTGACCGTCTCGACTTTCGTGACTTCTTCGAAGTAGCCGAGAATATCTATGACAACACTATCCGTATGTTTTACTGCAACTTGCAAGTAAAACCAAACGAAAACTTCTATTCTTGCATTGCTGGGCAAGAATTAGAATTTAGCGCCATCGACATCAGTAAATATTTCCATGTTCCTGATGTGGGTGAAGCATTAGTGGATATCCATCACATACAATTCCCTGAAGGTGTCACTCTCGACTCCTTCAAAGAACTTCTTTGCCATCCAAGACCTGTTCCTAGAAGAGTCTTTTCTAAAAATCTTAACCAAAACTTCTATGAACTACATCGATTTATTTTCTCTGTTCTTCTTCCGAAGAAAGGATCCTCTGATGAGATCACTTTCTTAGAGTTGTCCGCTATGTATCATATTCACTTTGGCATTCCTTTTTTAGTTTCCAAGATCATGATGGCTTGGATGCTGAAGTACAAAAATACAAGACGCAACCTAGTCTATCCCATGCACTTGGCCTCTATCTTTCGAAGGTTTGAAATTGATCTTCAAACATGTGCCTATTCCTCCACAGCCATAGAGCTCAGCAGGTCTCGTCTATACCCTACTCCTCCTCTGCCTTCTGGTGCTGAGCTAGTTTCGGATGTTGATGTCACGATCCGCACCCGCTTTTCGGATACGAGACGTGTCCAAGCCAGCCTACGCCGCAGAGTCGGCGGTAGAACGCTGTCAAGCCCGCAAGAAATAAATGTTCAAAATCACAAAATATAATATTTGCTGCTCATTCATATTTCTAAGTTTATTACAACATTTACAAGATTTTATATTTAAAGAAAAATAGAAAGTTCGCACAATTAATGAAAATGACAACTAGTTCCACTATCTAGGTCTACTTCAGCATACCCAAGCCTTCCCAATGCTAACAGTGATCGCGGCTAAACCTGAAAAATATTAGTTTCCAATCAGGAATGGAACAAGTACACAAACCGACGACAATGCGAAAATACAATAGAATTAACAAGACATGAAAATAACATATGAGAGATAAAAAACAGGTAGATAACTGATGACATAGCACGATAGAGAAGTAAACAAGGAAAAACTAATAAAAGACATCTATCTAGGTGGTGTGAAATATCCTTTACGACATGTAAACGACTAGGGGGTAAATCCGGCACACTGCACGTATTGTATGCAGCGGCTATTATTCAAGAATAGACTCATGGAATAGTTCTGGGTAGTTCACATGTCTACTTAGATATTTTCCCTCCCAACTACTCCATGTGATGAGCGTGTCAACAAGCAGCAAGATATATGTATAGACATGAAATGAAAAGACTACTATGAATCGGAAAGCAATCAGAAAGTGCACTTGCCTGAGGTCCTTAGCTGGAAAAACCAATAGTAATATACCACTCAAAGAGCCACAATCAGTCAACACATGCAGAAGTCTCCAGATGCTGAAATAAACAGTACCAATATTCTCAGAATAGTCAAATTAGCTAGGGTTGCCTGTCCTTAAGTCCAATTCTGGACACAGGGGCAAAACGGTAATTTCGAGTCAAAATGGTATCCGCCGTTGGACCCGCTTTGTACTGAAAAGCGTGCCAAAGTCAACGGTCTCTAAAGTCGTCAAACTATATGTCAACAGGTCCGGTTTTCTGATACGAACCCAACCGTATGTCCAAAGTTGGATTCCGGTGGGCCGTGCACAAAATCGTCCGTTGAGTCCAAAATGGCCTGTTAGCCTAGGGTCGATATTAAGTAGTCAAATTTACGCAAAATAAGAACGTATGAGTAATCACATTTATGATTTAATCTAATAGAAGTTTTATTTAGAAAAATATTTAATTCTCAATTTTTTATAACTTACTTAAAAATCTACTCATTTATAATTATTATAATATTTATATCTAAAGGATTTACTAAGATATATAGAGCCCGAACTAACCAGTCCAAAATATAATATATATAGTTTTTTTGTAAACTTAGCTCATAAACAATATATATAACTTTTACAAAAACTGATTCTTAATAGTAAAACCTAAACCCAACCCATCTATGGCCCAAGCAGTGAGCCAAAACCTATTAATCCAAACCCATACATAATCTGATGCCAAGAAACCTATATATTCAAGAACTTATTTATTTCCTTCAGCCCAAGGCCCGTGTCTTAGTCCAGACCCGTACTCCACCAACCCTCAATTATTCTTCTCCTTCACAGGAGAGGGAACTCTCCCCAAAAGAAGACTCGAGAAAGGGAAATGGAGTGAAGAAGGAGGGAAAGAAGAAAGAGAGTGGCGAGAGGGTGAGCTCACCTCGGAACGCTCGACAGTACTCGGCGCTGGCGTGGGTGGTCCAGATCCAAGGCGGGGATCCGATGGTGGCTACGCCTTCGGGAAATTCGTCGGAGAGATCGAAGACGCGGTGGCGGTGCTGGTCCCTGGAGGAGAGCAGAAGTAGGAGTCGGGAGCGACGCAGCTGCAAGCTAACGCTCCTTGGATTTGAGCCTGCGGACCATGGCGCAGACCTGGTCGAGCTCGGCTGCGAGCTTCTGGCGCAGGTCGCAGGACTCGTGATTGCTTTCGGGGTCGACGTTGACGGTGATGATGCGACGCAGTGCTCGCCGGAGACGCTGCCGTACGGAGGCGGCTGGAGATGCGGCCACATCGCCCGTGTCGGCGCAGCCCTAGGCACGGTCGGTTGCGGCCGACGGAGAGTCGCCGGACGCGGAGGGGACAGCGCTGGGGAGGGCACGCGAGGGCGGCCAGGCAGCGTGTGGGTGGCGGACTTCAGCGACCCGGGTGGCGTCGGCAGATCTGGGAGGCGGGGTGGTTGGTTTCAATTTTGTTTGGTTTTGTTTTGATGCTGTCTTCGGTGTGTCAGACACAGTGGGATGGATGTATTATTTGTAAGTAACTGGATGAGATGATGGTTGTGTCCACGGACACGAATGCCCGGGGTCGGACCCGAGGCTGGACACAATAATTGTGGTGGTGGATACGGACACTTCGGCACAGGGTTGCTGTTGGCTATTGGTGGGGAGTTGTTGTCCGCGGAGATGGCCTGGGTGATGGTAAGCGTGAATTCGGGATTGTTGTGGCGATGGTGAGGAGATACGTGGTTGATGACAATGTTGGCTGTGGTGGTTGAAGAGGAGAGCAGGGTTTTGTTGTGCCGAAGAGGATTCTCATAGGGCTTGGTTGATGCTTTTATATATGAATTTGGATTAGTGTTAATTGTAGGAGGATAAGAAGAGATCAAATTTAAATTGATCCGGATGTGAACGCAGGGGTATTCGGCTAGCACAAGGAAATCGGATATTCCTATACTGATTAGTATTAGGATCTTCCAGGATAAATTTTATCAAAGTTTAAATCAATATAAAATATTCCTAACTTAATTAATCAAATCTAACTCTTTAAAATCAAATAAATAATTAAAACTAGTTTTAGTATAATCGAAATACATTAATTTGAATCTAATGAATTCTAAAAACCCCACTAATATGATCTTAATACAACTGTGATCATAATAATCCCATTTAAAGTAATAATTAATATCGTCAAAAATAGTCTAAAGCTCGACACTAACAGGTTAATCGAGGGTATATTTAAAATATATTTTCAAACCAAAATAAAATAAAAGTTAATATTAGATCAAATATTTATAAAAGTCCAATTAGTAAAATAAACTGGTAGATATTTTTGCCCTTCAAAATATATAATTACTTTCTCAAACGTAAAATATTTCCCATCCTAAATAAACGAAAATAGCAGTTCCCATAATATTTAATTTTAACACTAGTTTTGAAAATAAAAGAAACATTCATAAAATATTATTTACGAGGTATCGACGAAGTTTACCTTAACGCCATAAAATAAAAATAACAATAAATTAAAAATTTTGGGAAGAGGAGTTACAAATCTACCCACCTTAAAAATAAATTCGTCCTCGAATTTAAGGGCTGCTAGGATAGGTAAACTTGGTAGCTCCATGAAAAGGTAGGAAAATGATAAGAAACTGATAAGGAATCTTGATCAATTAGAAGAAAAGAAAAGAAAAGAAAAGAAAGAAAATTCCTTAGTAATGACATCGAGAAGTAGTAAATGGATATGGCTTGTGGTTGACATCTTAGGCTACGGTCTTGAATCACGCTACCCACCTTAGAAAATTTTCTTCCTCGAAATTTAGAAGGATACGATTATGCTCGATTTACAACAAAATCAAGAACTGATTTGATCAATAATCAAAGCGAGTTAGGTCGTGAATGGTATTGGACTTCAAGGAAAGATACCATATGGTACGGCCAAAAGGGTATAGTCACTGTGGTCTAGGATCTAATTGAGATATGATTGTCTAAACAAGAAAGGTCGTTTAGGCACGATTATGATTTAGTCATGAACAAAATTGTTCAAGATCGATCAAAATTGAAAGCACTGTGGTACGAACAAATAGTTAAATAAAATAGTATGGGCACGATTATGGAATCAAATTCTAGGATAACATGCGAGTTGGCACGATTGAAATAGAATCGAATAGTCTAGTCGTGATCTAATGATCGTTAAGGATGGTCCAAATCGAAACCGTGATAACACGATCGATTGGGTAACCATGATCATAGAATCGTAATCTAGGTATAACTATGAATCTAGTGGAAGGAAATCAAATTAGGTTTTAAAAGATGACGATACAAAAATAGGAAGACATGGAGGAAGAGAACAATCAGTTTATTGAGGAGTTGGTAACTAGGAATAATGCACAAATCAATCTAGAAACTTTATAGTCGTATGCCAATAAAAGACGTAGCCTATATAGTATTCGATTATCGTAAACATATTTGAAGTCATTTTACCGAAAATTTATGCCTCGCCAGTGTACAGCTAGCTACAATAAACTCTTGGTTCCACGACTCAAATGAGGATATGGTAATGAATACCCTATCAGCTCTATCAAATCTTGACATAATAATTCAAAAATATGGTAACTAAGCTATAGCTTGAGTGACATTCGATAACTCACGCTTACTTGAAATTATCTCAACTTGAGGGACATGTCACGCCAGTGCGCTGCTGGCTGCAGTGAACCCGTAGTCTCGATAATTCAAATAAGTGGCGACAGTGCGTTGTTGTCTTGCTATCGCAAGTCAACGAACATTCCGTTAACTATACCTTATGAAATTTCAAAGGAGGTTCTAGAATTTCAAACAGTTCTAAGAGGGTATAAGTATCTGTCCTTCCAGTATGAATATCAAGTCTTGAAAAGAAAAAATAATTAGTTTAGGGAGGATAACTCTTTAACTTAAGGTTAAGGTATAGACAATTGAGTGAGAAATTATTTAAAAAATAAATCCCTTGGGTCCAAAAATATAAGTGATACAAACTCATGATAGGGCGATGTTTAGAGAAGACATAAGATAAAGTTGTACAAATGATAAGATCAGGAAGGAAAGGACCGAAGGCAAAAGAAATATAAACTATAATCTCTATTTCTCTAATATTCAAGATTGAGGAAAATATGTATAAGCATTGTAAAACCCCTATTTTTTAAAATATTATTATTATTATTATTTTATTTGACTTCAAATTTAATTTATGCAATTTATGATTTTTATTATTTATTTTATTAGAAAAGACCTTAGCCATTGTTGAATTTTGGAACACAAGGCAACCATGAATTTTGGCACGAAAGATGTAGCAGTGTGCTTTGACCAGTATATTAGCCATGTCGTGGGAGGCCTAGCCGTAGTTCAGTCCGAACTAGGAAAACCAGGCCGAGTTGTGAAATAACGCATTTAAAATATTTTATTTAGATATTATTTTATATATTAATTTTAGATGATCCGGGTTGTCCAAACCAGTCCGAATTGGGCCCGAACCAATTTTAGCCCATGTAAGCAGTTAGTGTGACCAAATGTGGCCATGTAGACATATTATATGTACTTAGAAATATTTTCTAAACTATTTTAGAATTTTATGTACAATTTCTAATTTATTTAATTATTCGTAAAATTATTGGTATTTTTATTATTAAATAATATTTCACAAGATTGTACATGTTTCTGCACCCGGATAAGGGTGTGTCTATAATTCACCCATTGAAGCAAATTTTTATTTATTTATTATTATTAAATTTATTTTGTAGAGATTTATTAAACAAGTTTATTCTATTAAGATATTATTATTAATATGTTGAGTTGGTTTACTGTGAATGTAATTTATATATATATATATATATATGTAGATATATTTAAATATACTAAATATTTGGATATGTGTCATTTAAAGTGTTATTTGGATTTAGATAGATTTTTGGATATATATATATATATATATATATATATATATATATATATATATATATATATATATATATATATATATATATATATATAGTTATATAGTTATATATATATATAAAAGTTTTATAAAAGTTTTATAAAAATATATATATATATATATATATATATATATATATATATATATATATATATATATATATATATATATATATATAAAAGTTTTAAAGATAAGAAAAAGAAAAAGAAATGAAAAAGAGAATAAGAAAAGAATAAGAAAAGAAAAGAAAAAGAAAAAAAAAACAACAAAGCTAAACCCACCCACGTGAGTGGGCGGGCCACCACTGCGCTGCTACAGGAGCATGCTATTCTTTTCCACGAGCAAACGTGGGTAGGACCAAATGGGTTATTAGTAATAGTGGTAGTATTAGGTTTTTGGTCCCACTTGTAATATATATAACTTCTTCTACAAACCTCAAACCCTAATCTTCCAAAACGAAAATTGAGGCAAATCATACCCTCTTCGCCTACGAGTTCGTTTCACCAGCAACGGAGTTGTGTGCATGACGAATGGAGCATCGGAAGTCAGCCCCTCGTCACCCACGGAGCAGTTTTCCCACTCAAGGTACCCTACTTCCCTACGACGTAACTTTTTGCTCGTAACTCCGAATTCTGATCCGTAAAATGTTCTGGAAAGTAGACTTGACCCTCTTCGAGATCCCCCAGGTAGATTTTGACATGGCCAACCAACTTGCTCAAAAAATCGAGACGAAGTTGGAGAAAACTATTTTTCTGAATATTAAAAACTATCGTAAAACACCAACTTGTCGGCCACTTTTCTTGCTGTCCATTAAGCTTTCATAAAAACTAATTGAAGAAAGTCAAAGACAACCTAACCGAGATTGTAACGCACCTTTTGGATTCACTTTTTATCTAGTATGTAGAAAGTTATACGTTGTTAAAGTTTTCCGAAAAACTGAAATTCTGTTTTCAAAAAGTAGAGAAACACTCCGATACGGCGTCTGTCCCGACAAACCGGACGACGTGGTCGCGCACTATACGCATCGAAAGGCGCGTATGGATGTTGTTGACGTGTGAGAACTGACGGAACTCGATTTCATTGCATGTGCGCGACGAAATCAATGCTTATCCGTCGAGATACCCCGTATCGACTCTTTGCAAATTAAGTCACAACTTTGTGCACATTCATCCTATCGCGATGAAACTTGCGCCATTGGACTCAAAATATTTTTCTGGTCCTGTGAGCCAAGTTTGGTCCGATTCTGAGACCGTTGAACGGGACGCTATTTTGGCGGCCCCACAATCCCACTCAACGGGCGATTTTGTGCACAGCCCACCGAAATCCAAAATTGGACATACCGTTGGGTTCGTCTCATCAAAACAAATCCGTAGACATATAGTTTGGCGACTTTAGAGACTGTAGATTCTGGCACACATTTCGGTGCAAAGCGGGTCCAACAGCGGACATCGTTTTAACCCGAAATTATGATTTTGCCCCTGTTCCAGAATTTAACTTTTGGATAGGCATTTCCTAGGTATATCTTATATTCCAAACTCGTTCGTGATGTTTGTTGCAGCATCCGGAGTCACCTGTGGGATTTGGCTATTTCTGGCTTCGTTTACTTGTTGGTTCGAGCTACTGGATTATTCTCTTTTGCACATAACCTCAGGCAAGACACCTTGCCTTTACTGATTAAATTTTCTGCTCAATATCATGCATGTTTTAGTTGTTTCTTTTTAAATTATATGTAAATGCAAATTACTATATTTTATGCAATTGGCTTAGAGTTAAGGGACTACCGTCAAATTTAGTGTGTCTCATTGACTTATCACGACTGTACACGAGTTGTGTGTGAGAGTTGTGAGTATCATATAGAGGTCACCTGCGTGTGGGCTGATCCCCCGTACGCATGCGTTAGAATATAACTGCTAATAGATTGTGTAGAAGACTTGGCGGTTATTAAGGATTAAAACAGTACCGTGGAGTCAACACATGTATAGTATCATTGGGGGGGAGGGGACAGTTATTAGCGTAGGGGCTACATTTTATTTTTACACATTCTGGGCTGAGGGTGACTCTCGTGAGCACTACCTTCTGCCCAGGCCGATAGCGTCTCGGATGAGCGCTACTTGCTGGCCACTCTCTATTACTTGCTTGCGTGAATCCGTTACAGCCCCTGCGTAGAACGTTGTCCTTAAAGTGCATATCACATAGAATGGTTAGGAACCTTTACTCATGCATACTTTTCTGTTGAGCTTATTTATTCAGTTTATCGGAATGATATTATGTGTCTTGTTACGTCCCTCTGAGGACCTGGTGATCTCTCCAGGTGTGTGTATTCGTGGTTTCTTACAGGTGCTTTAGCTAAGGCCATTCCTTCCTCCGTGATGATTGCGCTTGGACTCGTCACTTGCTCTCGCTTGCTAAATTCTTTCCTTGTATATTTTTCCATATTTTATTTGGTTGGTAGTGGACTTTGTCTCCGCCCAACGATTGTATCATAAATATTCAAGTTGATTTCTATATTATTATTCCTTTCATTGTGGATGAGATTTAGTTGTCTTGGATTACTACATTTACAGCTTATGTATAGATACGAGGTCCATGTATTTCGTATGTATACAGCTGGCATGACTACGTACTTGGTCCTACGTATTTTGGGACTGGGGCGTTACATGTTTTTGTGGTGGCCCATGCAGGTCGAGTTTGTTACTTCCGTTACGTAATTATACCAATGTGAGCCTGCAACATAGGATTAGAATCTAGGAATCTCATCCATACATTTTGACCTCTTCCCTTGGCTTCAAATTTCGAACTCTTGTTCGACCTCCTTGAACTGCATCTTGCTTGATTCTTTTCTACCGTTGATTCTTATTTTTGTACTTAGTGTCAACTAGGAAGATGACTACACTAGTATATGCTCATAGGTCAAACACATGGCTATAATGGTTATATTGGCAATTGGAATACATATAATACTCTAATTGAGTTAAAAGGTTTTCTTTAAAAGTGTGATTTAATGATTAGTAAATTGTAAAGTAGGATACTACCATGGAAGATTTTAATTTTGAGATTTCTAAATAGTAAACACCATAGGATTGATACTGCAGGAAGGAAAAAAATACTAGAATCTTTATACCCTTGATTTAAGAATTGATTGGCTTTTTGAGATTTGATATTTATGATTTATTGGGTTATAGTTATACATCTTTGCACAAGTATAAATTAATTTGCTTTTCGAGTTGTGATATTTAAAATTTTTGGGTGATAGATAAACATCTTCGAACAAATATAAAATTTATTTGATTTTCGAGTTTTGATGTTTATGATTTATTGGATTATGGTTATACACCTTTGAACAGTTATAATTTGATTTGAAAATGATCTTCGCTTTTAAAAATGTCCATAGGAATTATTTAAATTTGAGTTGTACAAATAGCGATTTTCGTGTTTAGTAACTTTTGAATTTTAAGTGGAAGTAATGACGGTAAATTTTGGTTTAAAATATTTGAAAGTTATGAAATGATTTTTTAGAAAATTTTTATTTTATTTTAAATGGTGTCCTGTGATTGAGGATTTACAAATCTAATTAGACTTTTGGTAAAAAAAAAGAAGGATTTTGACTGATAAAATTATTTGAAAATTTAGTTTAATGAGGGATTGCTAAAATTAAAAATTTTGAGAGAATTTCGAAGGATGTCATGGAAGTTATTTTGATTGATTAAAGGAAGTTACCATTTAAAAGGTATGATCTTGTTGGAATAACTTAGCATGAATAGAAGTTAAAAATTGATGGGAGCGTTGAGCTTAATTTTTGAGATTGCTTTTAATATGCTAAGAGTTTTATTATGAGTTATTTGAAAATTTTAAAGTGTTAAATTTTTATTGATTATGGAATTTTTATGGATTCGTAATTTATGAACTCTTGAGTAAATAGTTGAATTTAAAACATTAACTTTGGAAAAGGTTAGTAGTAATGTGATAAAATTTTGCTTTGAGATTTATGAGAGTGATTTAATTTTTTTTTATGATAAATTTGAACGGATTGGAGTAAATACAGATTTTGGTGGTTTATTTTTGAAGGTTTATTTTTGAAACTTTTTGGAGGAAACTCGAGTTGAAATTTTAATGGTAGGCCCCAAGATAACCCTACTAAGTATTCCACACTAATTGCCATGTCACTCATGACCATGATAGTAGTATATACACAAGTGTTGTTAGTCATCTACCCAGCTATGTGACTGTATTTCCACCTCGACTTACTCGACCTTCCTTAAATTCTAGATCTTTTAATTGCGACCTTCTAACCCATTTGCATTTGAATAATGTGTTAATGGTTCCTTAACTGTATTCATCTAAAAGGCTATCTTCTCACTAGAACTGTGCCCCTAAACTTTTACTTTTACTGGATTCTTTAATTAATTTTATTTCATGCTTTAACTTGATCTTCTTTATTATTGTGCATTAATTATCACCTCGTGAACTCCCACTTTCTATTTTAGATCTTTTGGCGTCCCTTACCGTGACTTAGATAATTGGAGTACAACACTAGACTTTTCCTTCTAACGAATTTCATATGTAAAACCTAAACGAGCCCACCTTCCTGTAGACATATCATGTCCCACCAAAACCTACCTCCTTGTACTCTATTTTTTATATAACCTGTTGGTCAAAATGGCCAAACTATAATCTTTACCATGATACCGATATATTTTTCGAATAGGGATTCCATCTCGACTCAATTCCTTCGACCGATATGTGATTTTGTTCTACTTAATTCCGTAATGCTCAAATTTGTATTTTATCTTGATTGCTTGACCTGTTGTCCCATCACACTACTAGTTTAACTCTTGTAAGTTGGGTAGAATACCTCACCACCTAGCAAACCTTTTTCCTCATGAACCACATTGGTAAGTTCACTTAGACTATAAATTCAGAGGACCCTACCTTATCTAGTCTACCAAGCCATAAATGAAGAAACACTAGGACAACTGTATAGGCCCACACTTCGGGCGAGCCTTGATTTTAAAAGATCTTGGACTATTTTAAATTCCTTCATCAGTACCTTCCTTGCTCATATTTTGACAATCTCATGCTGCTAAGGTAGCTTCAGTTTTGCAAGCTTATTTCTTTACCAAGCTTGATCATGACATATTTTATTGGGTGTACCCACTAAACATATTGTCTAATCAGAACCGGTGCATGATGGTCTGATCAACCTATTACACTTTTGGTTCGCTTATCATAACCTATTCAATGCGGATAGAGACATAATTAAACTCGCCTTAGAGTCTCATCCGCGACCGTCTTGACAATTCTTTTTTGAATTATTTTTGCCACCTATGAACCCCGCAATTCGTACTCAATATATAACACCGTCTTTGAAACCTTTGTTGTTCTTGTCTTTTACTTGTTTTGGAAAGACAAGGCACTATACTTGCTAAGATAGACTCAAGGTATCACATTTGGTTGCCCAATCGGTTAATTATACACAATTGTAGATAGCCACCGACCGACTCATGTGGCTATATACTCGCCTTTAACTACTCCTCATTTTCTCAACCCTAGAATTGTTATCGTGCCCTCCCAATTATTCTTAAGCACTCAAGAATGATTCAAATCGTTCACTTAATCAAACCCTCGACCAAGATGATTAGTATCCAGTTCTCCCTCAAGGAATCACATTTCCTAAATGTCTAACTTATTCTCTTTGGCCTACTCAATTCCTTATGTTCTCTAAAATTTGATATTCAAAAGTTTGTTACCATTACTAGCGATCCTTATTCAATTCCATAACCATGATATATTTTTGTATATATCGACTCCACAATTTTCTACGACATGGTGGAGTTGAACGCCGTTTTATCGCCTCCACCAAATTTAATTGCATTTTGGTATTGACGAACTCTTCCTATCCCTCAACCCTATCTACCCTATTAATCCTAAATTTTGAGGACGAAATTCTTGTAAGTTGGATAGGATGTAAAACCCCTATTTTTTTAAAATATTATTATTATTATTATTTTATTTGACTTCAAATTTAATTTATGCAATTTATGATTTTTATTATTTATTTTATTAGAAAAGACCTTAGCCATTGTTGAATTTTGGAACACAAGGCAACCATAAATTTTGGCACGAAAGATGTAGCAGTGTGCTTTGACCAGTATATTAGCCATGTCGTGGGAGGCCTAGCCGTAGTTCAGTCCGAACTAGGAAAACCAGGCCGAGTTGTGAAATAACGCATTTAAAATATTTTATTTAGATATTATTTTATATATTGATTTTAGATGATCCGGGTTGTCCAAACCAGTCCGAATTGGGCCCGAACCAATTTTAGCCCATGTAAGCAGTTAGTGTGACCAAATGTGGCCATGTAGACATATTTTATATACTTAGAAATATTTTCTAAACTATTTTAGAATTTTATGTACAATTTCTAATTTATTTAATTATTCGTAAAATTATTGGTATTTTTATTATTAAATAATATTTCACAAGATTGTACATGTTTCTGCACCCGGATAAGGGTGTGTCTACAATTCACCCATTGAAGCAAATTTTTATTTATTTATTATTATTAAATTTATTTTGTAGAGATTTATTAAACAAGTTTATTCTATTAAGATATTATTATTAATATGTTGAGTTGGTTTATTGTGAATGTAATTTATATATATATGTAGATATATTTAAATATACTAAATATTTGGATATGTGTCATTTAAAGTGTTATTTGGATTTAGATAGATTTTTGGATATATATATATAGTTATATATATATATAAAAGTTTTAAAGATAAGAAAAAGAAAAAGAAATGAAAAAGAGAATAAGAAAAGAATAAGAAAAGAAAAGAAAAAGAAAAAAAAAACAACAAAGCTAAACCCACCCACGTGAGTGGGCGGGCCACCCCTGCGCTGCTACAGCAGCATGCTATTCTTTTCCACGAGCAAACGTGGGTAGGACCAAATGGGTTATTAGTAATAGTGGTAGTATTAGGTTTTTGGTCCCACTTGTAATATATATAACTCCCTCTACAAACCTCAAAACCCTAATCTTCCAAAACGAAAATTAAGGCTGATCATACCCTCTTCGCCTACGAGTTCGTTTCACCAGCAACGGAGTTGTGTGCATGACGAACGGAGCATCGGAAGTCAGCCCCTCGTCACCCACGGAGCAATTTTCCCACTCAAGGTACCCTACTTCCCTACGACGTAACTTTTTGCTCGTAACTCCGAATTCCGATCCGTAAAATATTCTGGAAAGTAGACTTGACCCTCTTCGAGATACCCTAGGTGGATTTTGACATGGCCAACCAACTTGCTCGAAAAATCGAGACGATGTTGGAGAAAAACTATTTTTCTGAATATTAAAAACTATCGTAAAACACCAACTTGTCGGCCACTTTTCTTGCTGTCCATTAAGCTTTCATAAAAACTAATTGAAGGAAGTCAAAGACAACCTAACCGAGATTGTAACGCACCTTTTGGATTTACTTTTTATCTAGTATGTAGAAAGTTACACGTTGTTAAAGTTTTCCGAAAAACTGAAATTCTGTTTTCAAAAAGTAGAGAAACACTCCGATACGGTGTCTGTCCCGACAAACCGGACGACGTGGTCGTGCACTATACGCATCGAAAGACGCGTATGGATGTTGTCGACGTGTGGGAACTGACGAACTCGATTTCATTGCATGTGCGCGACGAAATCAATGCGTATCCGTCGAGATACCTCGTATCGACTCTTTGCAAATTAAGTCACAACTTTGTGCACACTCATCCTATCACGATGAAACTTGGGCCATTGGACTCGAAATATTTTTCTGGTCCTGTGAGCCAAGTTTGGTCCGATTCTGAGACCGTTGAACGGGACGCTATTTTGGCGGCCCCACAATCCCACTCAACGGGCAATTTTGTGCACAGCCCACCGGAATCCAAAATTGGATATACCATTGGATTCGTCTCATCAAAACAAATCCGTAGACATATAGTTTGGCGACTTTAGAGACCGTAGATTCTGGCACGCATTTCGGTGCAAAGCGGGTCCAACGGCGGACATCGTTTTAACCCGAAATTATGATTTTGCCCCTGTTCTAGAATTTAACTTTTGGATAGGCATTTCCTATGTATATCTTATATTTCAAACTCGTTCGTGATGTTTGTTGCAGCATCCAGAGTCACCTGTGGGATTTGGCTATTTCTGGCTTCGTTTACTTGTTGGTTCGAGCTACTGGATTATTCTCTTTTGCACATAACCTCAGGCAAGACACCTTGCCTTTACTGATTAAATTTTCTGCTCAATATCATGCATGTTTTAGTTGTTTCTTTTTAAATTATATGTAAATGCAAATTACTATATTTTATGCAATTGGCTTAGAGTTAAGGGACTACCGTCAAATTTAGTGTGTCTCATTGACTTATCACGACTGTACACGAGTTGTGTGTGAGAGTTGTGAGTATCATATAGAGGTCACCTGCGTGTGGGCTGATCCCCCGTACGCATGCGTTAGAATATAACTGCTAATAGATTGTGTAGAAGACTTGGCGGTTATTAAGGATTAAAACCGTGCCGTGGAGTCGACACATGTATAGTATCATTGGGGGGAGGGGACAGTTATTAGCGTAGGGGCTATATTTTATTTTTACACATTCTGGGCCGAGGGTGACTCTCGTGAGCACTACCTTCTGCCCAGGCCGATAGCGTCTCGGATGAGCGCTACTTGCTGGCCACTCTCTATTACTTGCTTGCGTGAATCCGTTACAGCCCCTGCGTAGAACGTTGTCCTCAAAGTGCATATCACATAGAATGGTTAGGAACCTTTACTCATGCATACTTTTCTGTTGAGCTTATTTATTCAGTTTATCGGAATGATATTATGTGTCTTGTTACGTCCCTCTGAGGACCTGGTGATCTCTCCAGGTGTGTGTATTCGTGGTTTCTTACAGGTGCTTTAGCTAAGGCCATTCCTTCCTCCGTGATGATTGCGCTTGGACTCGTCACTTGCTCTCGCTTGCTAAATTCTTTCCTTGTATATTTTTCCATATTTTATTTGGTTGGTAGTGGACTTTGTCTCCGTCCAACGATTGTATCATAAATATTCAAGTTGATTTCTATATTATTATTCCTTTCATTATGGATGAGATTTAGTTGTCTTGGATTACTACATTTACAGCTTATGTATAGATACGAGGTCCATGTATTTCGTATGTATACAGCTGGCATGACTACGTACTTGGTCCTACGTATTTTGGGACTGGGGCGTTACAAGCATTATGTCTATTTATTACGAATATATATTTATGCACAAGTATAGTCTAAATAAATCCCGAAATATCATTTTAAGGGAAGGTTATCATATTCCTACGTAAAATACAACTTTAAATAGCAATAACACATCTATTATATTTAATATACAATTTATAGAAATTATTCACAAGACCAAAATGGATTACCAATATGTATACACATCCGTATATCTACATGGGCGTCGTTGGTCGCACTACATGACTACCGTGGCTTGGGTTGGGTTTGGACTAGTTTGGAACGATCGAAATTTCTAAAAGCCAATAATCCTAATAAATAAATAGATAATTAAATAAATAAATATATTTTGGGTCAAGTCACAACTTGGCCTAGTTTTTCTAGTTGGGGACACACTTATGGCTCAGCCTTTTCTACCATGGCTAATACACTAGTTAAAGTATGTCACTGCACTATCCGTGCCATCACTTCTAGTCATTTGGTATTCCAAAATTTAACCATGACTAACATATTACCTAATAGTAAATAATTAAAAATTTCTAAAATAAAAAATCATACTTACTTCAAATAAGTAAACAATAAAATTTCGGAAAGAGGGTTGCGAATCTACCCTTCTTCAGAAATACTATCGATTCAGAATACAACAGTGCATCCTTCTACGAAAATTATCTAACATGATTTAGAATTCAATGAGGCCTATGTAGCAACCTTAACTACCCAAATGTCAAATTAAAATAGGGACTCTTAATCCTAATCATTCTCTTAAAATTGATTTACTCCTAGTTGTGAATGAGCATTTCCTAGTCGCAGGCTCGCAGTAGTACGACTAATATGGTACTACTACGAGTTCGCACAATTTTGTGAAAACAAACCTGCATGGGCCACCACAAAAACTTGTCACGACCCGCACCCGCTTTTCGGATACGAGACGTGTCCAAGCCAGCCTACGCCGCAGGGTCGGCGGTAGAACGCTGTCAAGCCCGCAAGAAATAAATGTTCAAAATCACAAAATATAATATTTGTTGCTCATTAACATTTCTAAGTTTATTACAACATTTACAAGATTTTATATTTAAAGAAAAATACAAAGTTCGCACAATTAATGAAAATGACAACTAGTTCCACTATCTAGGTCGACTCCAGCATACCCAAGCCTTCCCAATGCTAACAGTGATCGCGGCTAAACCTAAAAAATGTTGGTTTCCAGTCAGGAATGGAACAAGTACACAAACCGACGACAATGCGAAAAAATAATAGAATTAACAAGACATGAAAATAACATATGAGAGATAAAAAAAATGGTAGATAACTGATGACATAGCACGATAGAGAAGTAAACAAGGAAAAACTAATAAAAGACATCTATCTAGGTGGTGTGAAATATCCTTTTCGAGATGTGAATGGCTAGGGGGTAAATCCGGCACACTACACGTGTCGTGTGCAGCGGCTATTATTCAAGAATAGACTCATGGGATAGTTCTGGGTAGTTCACATGTCTACTTAGATATTTCCCCTCCCGACTACTCCGTGTGATGAGCGTGTCAACAAACAGCAAGATATATGTATAGACATGAAATGAAAAGACTACTATAAATCGGAAAGCAATCAGAAAGTGCACTTGCCTGAGGTCCTTAGCTGGAAAAACCAATAGTAATATACCACTCAAAGAGCCACAATCAGTCAACACATGCAGAGGTCTCCAGATGCTGAAATAAACAGTACTAATATTCTCAGAATAGTCAAATTAGCTAGGATTGCCTGTCCTTAAGTCCAATTCTGGACATAGGGGCAAAACGGTAATTTTGAGTCAAAACGGTGTCCGCCGTTGGACCCGTCTTGCACCGAAAAGCGTGCCAGAGTCAACGGTCTCTAAAGTCGTCAAACTATATATCAACAGGTCCGGTTTTCCGATACGAACCCAACCGTATGTCCAAAGTTGGATTTCGATGGACCGTGCACAAAATCGTCCGTTGAGTCCAAAATGGTCTGTTAGCCTACGGTCGATATTAAGTAGTCAAATTTACGCAAAATAAGAGCGTATGACTAATCACATTTATGATTTAATCTAATAGAAGTTTTATTTAGAAAAATATTTAATTCTCAATTATTTATAACTTACTTAAAAATCTACTCATTTATAATTATTATAATATTTATATCTAAAGGATTTACTAAGATATATAGAGCCCGAACTAACCAGTCCAAAATATAATATATAGTTTTTTGTAAACTTAGCTCATAAACAATATATATAACTTTGACCAAAACTGATTCTTAATAGTAAAACCTAAACCCAACCCATCTATGGCCCAAGCAGTGAGCCAAAACCTATTAATCTAAGCCCATACATAATCTGATGCCAAGAAACCTATATATTCAAGAACTTATTTATTTTCTTCAGCCCAAGGCCCGTGTCTTAGTCCAGACCCAGACTCCACCAACCCTCAATTATTCTCCTTCACAGGAGAGAGAACTATCCCCAAAAGAAGACTCGAGAAAGGGAAATGGAGTGGAGAAGGAGGGGAAGAAGAAAGAGAGTGGCGAGAGGGTGAGCTCACCTCAGAACGCTCGACAGTACCCGGTGCTGGCGTGGGTGGTCCAGATCCAAGGCGGGGATCCGATGGTAGCTACGCCTCCAGGAAGTTCGTCGGAGAGATCGGAGGCGCGGTGGCGGAACTGGTCCCTGGAGGAGAGCAGAAGTAGGAGTCGGGAGCGACGCAGCTGCAAGCTGACACTCCTTGGATTTGAGCATGCGGACCATGGCGCGGACCTGGTCGAGCTCGGCTGCGAGCTTCTGGCGCAGGTCGCGGGACTCGTGCTTGCTTTCGGGGTCGACGCTGACGGTGATGACGCGGCGCAGTGCTCGCCGGAGACGCTGTCATACAGAGGCGGCTGGAGACGCGGCCACATCGCCCGTGTCGGCGCAGCCCTAGGCACGGTCGGTTGCGGCCGACGGAGAGTCGCCGAACGCGAAGGGGATAGCGCTGGGGAGGGCACGCGAGGGCGACCAGACAGCGTGTGGGTGGCGGACTTCAGCGACCCGGGCGGCGTCGACAGATCTGGGAGGCGGAGAGGTTGGTTTCAATTTTGTTTGGTTTTATTTTGATGTTGTCTCCGGTGTGTCGGACATAGTGGGATAGATGTATTGTTTGTAAGGAACTGGATGAGATAATGGTTGTGCCCACGGACACGAATGCCCGGGGTCAGACCCGAGGTTGGACACATAATTGTGGTGGTGGATACGGACACTTTGACACAGGGTTGTTGTTGGCTATTGGTGGGTAGTTGTTGTCCACGGAGATGGTCTGGGTGATGGTAAGCGTGAATTCGGGATTGCGATGGCGATGGTGAGAAGATACGTGGTTGATGGCAATGTTGGCTGTGGTGGTTGAAGAGGAGAGCAGGGTTTTGTTGTGCCGAAGAGGATTCTCATAGGGCTTGGTTGATGCTTTTATATATGAATTTGGATTAGTGTTAATTGTAGGAGGATTAGAAGAGATCAATTTTAAATTGATCCGGATGTGAACACAGGGGTATTCGGCTAGCACAAGGAAATCGGATATTCCTATACTGATTAGTATTAGGATCTTCCAGGATAAATTTTATCAAAGTTTAAATCAACATAAAATATTCCAAACTTAATTAATCAAATCTAACTCTTTAAAATCAAATAAATAATTAAAACTAGTTTTATTATAATCGAAATACATTAATTTGATTCTAATGAATTCTAAAAACCCCACTAATATGATCTTAATACAACTTTGATCATAATAATCCCTTTTAAAGTAATAATTAATATCGTCAAAAATAGTCTAAAGCTCGACACTAACAGGTTAATCGAGGGTATATTTAAAATATATTTTCAAACCAAAATAAAATAAAAGTTAATATTAGATCAAATATTTATAAAAGTCCAATTAGTAAAATAAACTGGTAGATATTTTTGCCCTTCAAAATATATAATTACTTTCTCAAACGTAAAATATTTCCCATCCTAAATAAATGGAAATAGCAGTTCCCATAATATTTAATTTTAAAACTAGTTTTGAAAATAAAAGAAACATTCATAAAATATTATTTACGAGGTATCGACGAAGTTTACCTTAACGCCATAAAATAAAAATAACAATAAATTAAAATTTTGGGAAAGAGGAGTTACAGTTGACCCTTAGGCTCCTCATCCTGATGCTGCGGCTCCAGCCCCTGCTCTAGGTTTTGACCCTGGATTTTATCAGCATTTTGATGACTTTGTTGCCCTCTCCGCGCAACGTCATCAGAGCTACCTTGACTCGGAGTTCCGCCACATCACCCAGGCTTAGGTATTGCGGAATGGTATTGCTGATCTCCACTGGAGTCTCTCCCAGGACCCATCACATCCAATGATTATACTTTCTCACCCCGGCTTCCCAGGACCCAGGTTCAGAGATGAGGCGACTTTCCTTTACTTCGATCCTACTGCTGCATATTTTCCTCCGGATGCTCCTGGCGGTGACGACCCTACTATGTGATGCGAACTTGAGCTGGTGGATAGTGGATAGGACTGTTAGATGATGATCTATGCTGTATTTTTTATTTTATGTCTAAACTTTATAGTTAGACATTTTACTAGCACTTTATGATGATGATGACTGTATCTTTTCTTTCAGTTAGACATTTTTATGCATGATATTTTTAGTCTTTTTCAGTACTAGTTATCTTTTATGTACTTTGTGTGGAACTGTTGTTATTTGGTTATCTCTTTAGTATCACTTTGTCTGTTCAACATTGTTGGCTTCACACTTTATGGGGGAGCCAAAGCATTTTTTTTATTTGACAAAGGTGGAAAAAAGAGTACAATACCAAAAATCAACAATCAGAGAAAGAGTACAATCCAAACCAAAACCATTTTTTTCCAGGTAATTTTATTTGTTGCTCTATTTTTAGATATATTTTGGTATAGACTCAAGTTTGTTAATTATCAAAATGGAGGAGATTGTTGGCCCATTCCATGGTCACACCCGATTTTAATAATCGACATGAACTTAAGTCAATACACAAAATATACGAACTGCTGCTAATCATTTCAGGATGTGCAAAATCAATATCAACAAGCGTACTACTGCATCATCAAGCACGTTAAATCATCAGTCTGAAGTTTATTCTCTTTAGAATCCAGTCCGAGTCATTTTATAATTTATTATGTATTTTATCTTTATTGATTCTAGGACATAAATTGTAAGATCGACTAGGTAATACTGGCTTAGGTTAATCTTAGTCCACTTTTCCATAAAGCCTACATATTCATATTCCATCCACCAAAAAGTTCAATTTCATTTTTGCAACAGAATTTGACAAATGTTATATTTTTTCCTAGACAGAACTCAAACCGAATTCGGTCCGAACTCTGCCCGAGTTCGGTCTATTTAAATTCAAATATTTATTGCCTCAAAATTTGCATGTAATATTCATATGCGAAATCTTTGCATCAGAACTCTGCCAGAACTCTGCCCGAGTTCGGTCCCAGAAAACACCTATAAATAGAAGAGAGTTTTTCATTTCAAATCACGCATTCATTCTTCATCTTCTCTTCTTTATTCAATAAGTGTTTTCACCCGATCAAAAGTTTTCATATCACGCCTACACTACTCTTAGCCCAAAGCCAGTAATATCTATTTCGATCTAGAGTCTTTTGGTTCTTAAGAGTTGTAAAGAGGTTGTTCAAAGTACAGCAATTATCTTTGTTGTGGAGCCGGTCGTGCGCTCGTCATCAGACATAGTGTTATGAAGTTGGTCGTGCACTTGTCACCAAGCACGGTGTTGTAAGGGACTATAAGCTCTCAATTAGCTTGTGCCTTAGTGGATTAATATCAAGCAAGAGTACTCGAGACTGGATTAGTCCTCTCAGAGGGATACCAGTATACATTATTGTGTCACTGAGTTTGATCTCTCTATCTCTTACTTTATTTATTTATTGTCACTTATTTACTGCCATAGCTATATGTTTATAATTTTTTTAAAATTGGTGATTATTTTTTGCTGTACTCGCACTCACTCTATTCACTCCCCCTCTAGAGGTGCTCAACGGTCCTACAACGTGGTCAGACCCGCACATAAAGCATGCGACATGGCCATTAGAGTTCAAATGTTCGTTCTTCCACCATCCTTACCCTTGATAGGAGTCTGTACGTCTAGATAAAAGGAAGACGAGTCTGCAGTTCTAGACGAAGAAGCATGCTCCTTCCCTTTGTCAGCAGCGCTGGTGGATTTGGATGCTTTGGGGGGCCATGGCTGACTGGAGAAGACGAAGAGCAGGAAATAGAAAACGAAAGAAAGGAAGACGAAAGAAAGCATGGGAAGTTCTCTTACTGCTATATGGCCTATATTTATAGGCCATCAAAAAGCGTAAATGGATGGACGTCTTTTCGTTTACCGCACCCATTAAAGATAATAATGATCCTCAAAGATTTTATCCTTCATAACCGTCATATTGATCTAGAAAAAGATAGCCCTAATCAGACCTTTAAATGCGATAGTGACAGCCTGGATAAAGATTTCCCTGTGGCTCGAAATCCTATGTGTATCCCTATGCTTCTTATTCAAAGTATTTCAAAATTTGTAATTTGAAAATTTTGAAAGGGGTATTGTAGAAGCATGAAAATACCGACCGCATAGGCGTTATGCGGCCTAGTTGATTCAGGCCGCGGATGGAAGGCTCCTATGACAACTCTACGGTCAAGTTTATTCGGGCTGCAGAAGGAAGGCTCTTATGTCAACTCTGCGGACTAGCTGATCCAGGCCGCAGAAGGAAAGCTCCCATGACAACTCTACGGTCAAGTTGATTCGGACCGCAGAAGGAAGGCTCCTATGTCAACTCTGCGGCCAAGTTAATTCGAGTTGCAGAAGGATGGCCCCTGAGACCACTATGCGGCCAAGATGAAGCAGGGATGTCCTACAGCCAAGGGAGACTGTGACCTACTTTCGAGCCGCATGAGCCTTATGCGGTCCAAAATTCTCCATACTCCCTCAACAGATTTTGTGGTGGGACACGTGGCAAATTGACAACATCTTGAATCACCCAGATATGTTGCAACAAAAAATCTCAACCGACACCTAGCTGGCCACTGAAGACCGGGTCTTGGTGCACTGTTACGGCCACGTGGCTACTTGACTACTTATGTCGCCCAAAGTATGCCTCATCCAGAAGCATCTATAAATAGCAGGGTAGCACACCCATGCAAAAGGCTTGCAATTTTCTCAAGAGCAAAGACTGCGTCTGATAGTCCAAGAAATAAGGTAGAGTTTCTACACTTCTTCCGAGCCTCCATCGTCACCCCCCAGAATCAAAAGTAAAACAATTGTACTTTTTCCTATGATTTCTTTCTAGGCTCTCTTTTGTACTTGCAAAGTTTGTAATCAAATCCAGTTCCTCTGTAGTTCTTGTTTTGATAATTAATGGCAAACATGATGCAAATTCGGATCTTAGGACATCACGAATTCAAAAGTAAACATCATGAGTTCAAAAGTAAACATCATGAATCCAGTTCCCCAGAATCAAAAGTAAATATCATGAATTTATCCTTAGGACATGCCGCATTCAGGTTGTGAAATTCGATACAAATTTGGATCTTCCCATTCTTCTTGATGACGGGTACTATATTACCTACCCAGTCTGGGTGTTGTTCCTCGCGAATGAAGCCGCTAGCTATAAGCTTGTTTACTTCAGTTTCGATGGAATTTATGATGTCTGGACGAAATCGTCGTTACTGTTGTTTGACTGGTTTTGCAGCTGGATGAATATTGAGCTTATGAAGTGCGATCTCGGGGTTTAGCCCTGGCATGTCTTCATAGCTCTAGGTGAAGATGTCGATATATTCTCTGACAAGTTGTAACAGCGACTCCCGCTCGTCGTCCTTCAGCCTTTTACTGATGAAGATTGGCTTTGAGTAGGATTTATCGTCGAGGTTAACTTGCATGACCTCATCTTCAGTGGAAGGGTCTCGTTGTTCAAAGCGCTTCTCCTATTGTACATCCAGCTGTTGGACCCATGGCTCCAATTTAAGGAATTCGTGTAGATCTTCGTCTTCTTTTCGAATGTCAGCGGATGCCATATTGATAGACAATGTCTGCCTGAATATATCCCCAATGCTATCATCGAAATCGTAAGTGGGTGATTCGGATGAGTGAGAATGCTACTCGCATTCCTCATCGGAGCTCTTGGGCGTTGTTGCTGGTCTAACATAACCTAGACCGTGTCTGGACTTGCTGTAATAATCCCGAGGCCGTTACCGTAGTTCAGGCCTAGGGTAGTCTCCATATCATACCCCTACTTTTGCATGAAGTACTTGGCTCGGGAACTATATAGGTAGAGCGGCAATCTTCCAGTGTCGGGTTCGAGATCGAACTCTTCCGGCATGAAAGGTTGAGGACCTTCTTTTCGGCCGAAGATGATTGTGTGATCGCCTTTTCTTTTGCCTGAGACTAGGAAGTAGGCACCTCTAATAGGAGTAAGTCGGTTCGCGGTATAGACGGTTGTCACCTGTGTGTGCAGGTTAATATCCAGACAGTGCTTCATAGCATATATCAAATTAAGCTTATTGTGCTCAGGATAGTTCAATGGCAACCTTTTATTGATGAAATAATGTATCTTATCTAGAGGAATTACATCATCGACAGAGGGACTATCAATATGTACAACCAAATATTTTGTCAGTTCAGCCTCCTCTTCAGCTACCCCCTACATGACCAAAGGCTGGGGCGATTTCCTGGACAGCTTGACCACCAAGCGCTCCAGCAGAGGCGATCGCCGACCGTTGCCGTAGTTCAGTCCTGGGGTAGTCTCCATGTCGTACCCCTGCTTTTGCATGAAGTACTTGGCTCGGGAACTATATAGGTAGAGCGACAATCTTCCAGTGTCAGGTTCGAGATCGAACTCTTCTGGCATGAAGGATTGAGGATCTTCTTTTCTACCGAAGATGATTGTGTGGTCGCCTTTTCTTCTGCCTTAGACTAGGAAGTAGGCACCTATAATGGGAGTAAGTCGGTTCGCGGTATAGACGGTTGTCACCTGTGTGTGCAGATTAATGTCCAGACCTTGCTCCATAGCATACATCATATTAAGCTTATTGTGCTCAGGATAGTTCAACGGCAACCTTTTATTGATGAAATAAGGTATCTTGTCTAGAGGAATTACATCATCGACAGAGGGACTATCAACATGTGCAACCAGATATTTTGTCAGTTCAACCTCCTCTTCAGCTACCCCCTGCGTGACCAAAGACTGGGGCGATGTCCTGGGCAGCTTGACCACCAAGGGTTCCGCTCGTGGCATCGGCTTGTCTGATGGTCTCGGATCAATACTTGGCTGTCGACTCGTCTTAGGAGGCAAATAACTATCGGCTCGACAGAGGACCTTGCATCTTTCGTTCGCCTTTGATTGGATTTCGTCAATCGGATTACCATCGGCTCCACAGAGGACCTTGTATCTTTCGTTCGCCTTTGATTGGATTCGACAATCGGATCACTATCGGCTCCACGATGAGTTTTGGCTTCTGGTTAGACCTCGGGAGTCGGATGTCCATCAGTTCCAACTGTGCAGTTGGGGCGAGGGAACCGAGCGCTTCCTTATGCAAAGTTGCGACAAGGGGTACGACTTTGCTTGGTTTGCGGGCCTGGAGACAATTTTCAGAGGTTCCTCTGACCCTGTTGTGGCCTCAGGTTCATTTTGTGTCCCCACATTAACTATGTGCTGTTTAGATTTATTATATAGACAAGCCTCAGACGAATAGTAAGACTCAACCCCTTTGAAGGGATCGATGTCGGTGAATTCTGTCTTTACGAAGCCGTGCTTACTGACATATTTGAAGCACTGGTGGAGCGTGGAAGGCACGATCATATAGTCATGTATCCATGGACGGTCCAAGAGAATATTGTAGGACGTATCTGCGTCTATGACGTAGCAGGTAACCTCTGTCTTCAGGTCGCCGATCTGACATTTCAAGCAAATCTTTTCCAGGGGATAGCTTCTTCCTGAGTTAAAACCACTAATGGCAGTGTTGGTCGATACTATCCGGTGCATAAGGATACCCAGGAGTTGAAGCAAGCTTTTCGGGATGATGCTTATTGACGAGCCAGGATCGATGTGTATCCGATCCACCTTGATGTCGCCTATGTATCCAGTATAGTACAAAGGGCGATCATGCAAGTTGGTTTTGATTAACATGTCCTATGGGGTAAATACGATGTTGGGCATTGCATCTGTGTAATTGCTGCCCTAGAGATTTGCTGAAGAGTCTTCCCCTGTAGGCTTGACCTGAGCTAAGTAGGCGTCAGCATTCTAGAGTGCTTCTCTCAATGCGACATGAATATCCTTGGAGAGCCTTAGGAGCTCATATAACGACAACTTTGCTAGCATATTAGCCAGTTGTGCTAGAATATCAAAGTTGTAAGGTCTCTTCAGCCCCTGAGGTACGTCCTTACGGAACGGCCTGTCGAAGCAGGTTTCCTTCGGCTTGGATTTGTCTGCCAGTGGAGGCTGAGATGGTCCCGGAACATCAGTAGCAAGCAGCGTTGTCGGCTGAGGGTCCTCGACTGAATTACCCAGAGTGGACTGGAATTGTGCGCCAGACCGGGTAACAACGACTGCCGCCTCCTCAGCTTCGGACGAGATTGTGTGGCAAGATCTGGACTTTCCGTCCTTTTTTTTACTATTTGAGGATGGTACCGCCTGGGTAACTTTGGGCACTAAGTCCGGGTGGACCCACAAGACCTGTCCTCGTGACATGGTGAGAGGCACCAATCCAGTCGTCTGGTCCCGGACAGGTGGAAGGTTAGTAACCTCCATCGTTGTCTGTGGAACGGGTACTACCTCGTCTTGAGTTTTTGTTAGAGGGAAGTCGTCGAACTGAACGGATACTATGTTTGTAGCCACAGTAACTGTGAAACCCGTAATTTTAGACTGCAATTTTAATTTTTATTTTGCTAAATAAATTTTCTAGAATAATGTGATCATTTAAGTTGTGAATATTTTAATTTAATATTAGTATTAGTTTAATCAAATAAGTGTGAAAAATTCTTTTCCAAAATAATTAAAACAAGGAATTTTGATTGTCAGCCCAGACCCGGACCCGAAATCGAATTGGAACTAAAAACATTTTTAGTTAGTTTTTAATTACCAATATTTATTTATCAAATTTTTCTTCAAAACAATTTTTTTGCTCAAAACCTTAAATTCATTATTTTCCAAAGTCTTAAAACCCATTTTAGCTAAAACTTTAAAGCCATTTTCTCTAAATGGCCCAAATCCATTTAGCTGATTAAAGCCAAAAAGGTCCATACCAATTTTTTTCCAAACTCTTCATTCTATGAATGAATGAGATTTCATTCATTAGTTGGTGTTTACTGAATTGGAGTTTTAAAGGCTTTAAGTCTTTAAGTCTAAGTTTTGGGAGAGAGAGAGAGTATTCCACTCTCTGTTACTTCTTTGTAACCGAAGTTCTTTTCGATTTCTCGTCCCCGACCAACCGATGGCTCTCCACCTTCCCGTCGCCGGCGCTATTATGGCCAAGGTGGCCGACCACCTCCCCTATGGGTAACCCCCAACTCCTCTATACCTATATAAAGCCCTCTTCTCCACTCTTCTTCCCCAAAGTTCAAATCCCTAGATCTATTTCCGGTGAAATCGAGCATCCCTCGGTCGACCACTCTCCGGTGCCCCCTCCGGTCGCGCTGTCCCACGCCACCGACCGCCCTCGGCGCGACCCCATCGTCGCCACCCCCTTCTCGCGGCAACCCCTCTGGCCGCCGAGCACCCGCTCGCCCTAGCCGACCGGCGCACCCCCTTCCGCGCCACCCTCCGACGAGCTCAACCAGCGCCGAGCTTCTCTCGCGCGCGGTCCCCGCTGTCCAGATCTGTCGCCCCCGTGTGGCCTCACTCCGGCGCGCACCCCCGTGCGCCCTTCCCGTCGGCTCTCCGGCGACTGTTCCCCTTTGTGCTGCCGATAGTGTCGCTGTCCGCCGACAGCGCTGCTCTTCGCAGCGTCTCTCTTCTGGCCAGCGTGCCCTAGTTCCGTTCTCGGTAGCGCCTCTGGTACTGTCTCTAGCCGAGCTCATTTCTCTTTGGGCGAGTGTTCTCTGGATTTGTTCTGCTGTGCCTATTTCGGAGTTTTCGACGTTCGACGTCGACGACGTTGGGTCAGCATCATTTCGGAACGTCGCTGCTGGATTATTCTTCTATTTTATCATCTGAGAGCTCTAGCCGAGCACCCGAGGTATAAATTCTCTGCCCCGTTGCGTTTATTCTCGGTAGTCTATGATGAAATCGGTCCCCGGTTTCCCTTTGGGAAATCCGGTTAGCTGCGTAGTATTTTTCGATTAGCTGCGTTAGCGTATTTTCCTGTGTTTTATCTGCTGGTTTGGTGTGGTTTGGATTGATTATGGAATTTCCGGATATTTTGGGAAATTCGGTTGTTTGGGAATTATTCTGGTGGTGTTGGAAATTAGTTTCGGTGGATATTTTGGGATTATTATTTGGGATAGAATATTTGCAGGTTTTCTGTGGCGCATTTCCCAGTTTTGGGTTTGTTCCGAAATAGAGGAAGTGCTGCCCAAATTTTTACAAAAATTATATTTATATTGATTTCAAAATTGGCTTTCGAAAATGAATTTTAAACTGATTTTCGGGCGACGACCGTACCGGTCTGTGGGCCCTGGCGAAATGCAAACGCACCGGTCCGATCGGACGTTGGGGTATTAGCCGAATTTTGAGGAATGGACCGAGTCTGAGACTCTTAGCTTTCATTTTCAATTATTTTATTTAATATTTAGGCTATTTATTATAATTATTTAATTACTGCACTTTATTTAATAATTAAATCATTTTTTCTCTTATTTGATGTAAAAGATAATTGTACAGGGCATAAGCCCACTCTAGGATGTTTAGCTGTGCCATTGTATTGTGTAGCGTAGTTTTATTTTATTTTCTGGTGGATGTGATCTTGGGTGGTTTTGATTAGACGTTTAAATCGTAGTTAGAGCGTAATTTTCTAATTAATTAAGAATTAATAAATGAATAAAATAATAGTAAGATAACTAGTTCATGATTTATCACTGTAAGAAATTATATTTTATTAGATATTACAAAATACAAAGTTTTCCAAAGATAATCGGTTCTCGTTGTTATTTCCAAATAATCAATTAATCGGTTTAATCAACGCACATAGTTGGCGACGTAAACGATAGCTGTAGCTTAATAACAACTAAAACCTGACTATGACTTACTACTAGAGATTGCAACTAGCACACTTAGTCTGGTTATTCAAGGTTCTAAGTCGAGTTCTCAACTGTAGGAACTCGAAGTTACACCTGACGTTCCTCCTCGGTACCGACTCGTCTATCCAGTCATTCTAAAACAAAGGCAAGTGCAGTTATGTCTATTTGGTAATTTATCTAGTAATTGTTTTATTGCAATTTTAAACCATATTGCTACACGGAACTCTCTCCTAGAGTTCGAATATTGACTCATTGATTGAATCTGATTGACTCGGGATATTGGGGGAGTAGTGTAGCGTCTATGACCAATACCCCTATATTGCATCATTGATTGTGCGAGCTGATTCCTCCTATACACGAGGATAGGCCGGACCGTATCATTAGGATATAATTGAATCATCCCAAGCCGGTCATAGTTCGTTACCTACTCAAATCACATTGTTTTCAATTGTAGAATTGTGAAAAATATTGTTAAAGTATTTCAAATTGTTTAACATTGCAAATTTTAAATTATTATTTGAATTATTGGATATTCGTAATTGTACTTTGCTCCCTCCTGACTGGAGACCCAACATTTTAGGTATCACTGATGAGGCTTTGTTACGCGATCCCAAGACGAGGAATTCGAGATTGCTGAGCTGTTTGCCTAGAGTTTTCTTTTATTCATGATGTATAAAAAAAATGGTTTAAGTTGTATCTTTTATTTCATGTAAAAGTTTAATAAAGTTTTAAATTTTCCGATGTTGAGTTGTGACAAATTATAGTGTTGTTGTATGGTTACCTGCTACTGAACAGCTTACTGCCGCCGTCTCAACAACGGTGCAGGCTGGGCATGATCCGACTAGACCCAGAATATTGGGATCGGGTCGTGACATGTTTTTAGTGGTGGCCCATGCAGGTCAGAATCAACAACTTAGGAAAACATATTTAGAAACAATTAGAACACTAGAACATCAATTTGTCACAACATAGGACCAAAATATATTATAAATAAATATTTTTGTTTGATTATAGACTGGTAGGATACCTTGCTTATGTTTGCATCCTAAACCATCCAGAGAATGATCGTTGACCAAAATCCTGTTGGCGATGAGGTGTCATCTCCGGATCATACCCCATCTCCTCAACCAAGCCCAAGGTCCTTTCCCTCGCGGCTGTTTGACCGTCCTCATAATGCATCCAGTGAAGTTTTCACTACACTGGCGATTCCTACCTCATCTCAACTGAGTTGCATTTCCTTGGTGGAGTATTCATTTTTGTTACCCCACCAGTACCAGCAAACATCTTCCAAATGGTTACCCTATTTCAAGAAATCATGGAGTTCCAGAAAGCTCAAGATGAAGCCCAGCAGGAACAGATGAATATCACGAGAGAAGACATGAAGAACGTCATGATGTAGCCTTAGTTATCCCCAACCAAGTTAGAGCAGAACTTTTGTCCTAGGAAGGATACCCTTGAATCTAGAAGATATTTAGGTCCCATCAAGTACTCTACTTTCCGGCAGCCTTGTCGTAAGAAGCTATGGGTTTGTAACTACTGCAAGAGGCCTGGTCATCAGGCCGTTAGTTGTCGCAAGAGATTGGGACAATGTTTGGCATGTGGATCAGCTGAGCATCGGGTAAAGGACTGCCCCTTATCTTTCCATCAAACCAGAGCTCATAACCCAGCAACACCTGTTAGGCCACAACCTAGGGACCCTCTTTCTATCCAGCAGACCCTGCCCCTTACAATAAGGCATGATGCATACTCGAGGTTCATAGAAAGGAAGCAGTTGGAGCCTGCTCATACAGAACCATGAAGAATAGTACCTAGAACCGCAGAATAGCATCATCTTTTTGGAAGTTGTAACAGGATGTCCTTAGATCAATCATAAGAGTTTTGCTGTAATTCTCCCCATGAGTAGAAATTTTAGTTACACCCTTATGGCAGATGTTTTCCCTGATAGTCTCCCCGGATTATCCCAGATTTAGACATAGGACTCACCCTTGACCTAGTCCCTGGCTCTTTCCCTATTTCTAAAGGATATTACAGAGTCAACCCGAAGTTAGACAAGAAAATGAAGGACCAGATCAATGAAGGCTCTAGGATTTATTCAGAGTGGAACTTTACCTTAGGGAGCACCTATCTTGTTTTTGCCCAAGAAGGATGGAACAACGGATGTGCATCGGTTACCAGACACTAAAGAACAAGTACTTTCTGCCCGGATCGAGGATCTGTTTGATCTGTTTGTGTGGAGTTAGGGTGTTTTCGAAGTTTGACTTAAGATCTGACTACCATCAAATTAAAGTCAAGAAAGAGGACATTTCCAAGACGGCGTTTAAACACCAAGTATGGGTAGTTTTCTTTGGTCAGGACGTTAGACTGACAAATGCTTCTGCTGTGTTCATGAATCTCATGAACAGAGATTTTTATGAGTATTTGAATCAGTTTATCATCTCCATAGATAACATCTGATATATTTGAAGACTGAAGAAGAGCATGAAGAACACCTGAGGAAATTTTGGAAACTTTGAGGAAAAAGAAGTTTATAGTAAGTTATCTGAACGTTGATTGTTGACAAGGTAACTTTTGGCCATGTTGTCAAGAGAAGAAATTTCGATGGAAGATAGCTGTTGTTGAAGAGTGATATACCCCAAGTTCAATTCGGAAGTTTCTTGAACTTGGCTAGCTACTATCAGAAGTTCGTAAAGGAATTCGCCAAGATTGCTGAGCCGATGACGAAGCTCACTTGGAAGAATGAAGAGTTCATCTGGACGAAAGATTGCCAGGCGGCATTGAGGAGCTAAAGAAGAGACTTACCACTACACCAATCCTTGCGCTACCCGCAGGAACCGGTGGGTTCTCAATTTACAGTAATATGTCTGGATAAGGACTGGGCTGCGTTTTTCAACAACATGGGAAAGTAATTGCTTACACATGTAGGCAACTACAGACTCATGAGAAGAATCATCCCACACCTAATTTGAATTGCTGTAATTATCTTTACTTTGAAGCTATGGAAGCATGATTTTATGGAAAGGGAGTGAAAATATGTACGGACTACCAAAGTCTGAAATATGTCTTCACTCAGGAAGGGCTGAATGTTAGACTAAGAAGATGGTTGAGGCAGATGAAGGTTTTCGACATCGACCTGCATCGAGAAGTTTGGACTGGAGGTTATACTACCTGGAGATAGAAGGACGGAGCTGGATGCTAATTCAGTATTGATGAAGTTCGAGGCTGAGGGACAAAAAAATCAAGAGAACGTAGTTTCAAAATGAGGCACTTGGCAGGCTTAGAGATCAAGTGTTGGCAAGAACACTTGAGGGTTTCTAAATTGATCAGCAGTGGAACTCTGAAGAATGGTACGAGACTTTGCGTATCGACTAACAAACGGAGGAACAAGTTGATGAAAGAAATGCACCAGTCACAGTATTCCATATATTCAGGAGATGATAAGATGTATCGGAATATACCTCCATTGATTGGTGTTATGGAATAAAGGACAATTCCAGGTATAGGATTAGATGTGAATTTGTCAACATGAGGAATTTAGCAAGAGAACATCAAGTTTGTTGGAGCCGCTGGACAATTCGGAGTGGAAGTAGAAGCATATAACAATGAACTTTGAGTAAGGATTGCCTTGTTCCTAAGGAGGGAAGGGCACCAATTGGATTTTAGTAAACTGACTGACTAAGTCAGCACACTTTATTCCTTTCAAAGTTGGTTTATCCACTAAGAAGTGGGCAGCATTGTACGGGAAGCACATCTACCGGATTCATCGAGTACCGTAGGACGAGCAATCAGAGAGGTTAATCCAGACGCTTGAAGATATGTTAGATCTTGTGTTTTGGGAAATTGGACGATCTTGGAGAAGATCATTTAAAATTTGTAGAGTTTCCTTACAACAACTACCAAGTTAGCATCGTCAATCAGTGGAGTTTGAAGAAGAAGATAGCATCTTTTGTGAAGTTTTCTCCTACCAGAGGAACAATCAGTTTTGACGGAGCTGAAAATTGAGGCCAGGTACATCAGGCCATTTGAAGTTTAAGACGAGTTGGAAGTAGCGTACCAGTTAGCTCTACCAGCTAATCTTGAGGGTGTGCAACGTCTTCTACGTCACAGCTCAGACATTACATTCCGGATCCGAGTCACATTTTGGATAATTCAGAGCTGAAGATTGGACTCAACCTTTCAGTGCCAGAGAAACCAGTTGCAAGCGTAGTCAGAGGTGAGAAGAAGATCAGAATTTGAGCCATCACTTAAACTCTTATCTTCTTATCTTTTCGTTCTAAACTTGACTGATGCTGCTAAGTCAGCCTAGTTTTGCAAGCTATCTCTTTATCAAGCTTGATCATGATGGTATTTTATTGGGTGCACCCACTAATATATTGTCTAATCAGGACCGGTGCATGATGGTCTGATCAACCTCGTGTACTTTGGTTCGCTTTTGTATTTTTCTGCGTGGATGATATCATAAATAAAAACTTGTCCCTAAATCGTCTCATCCACGACTGTCTTGAAGAATTCTTATTGTTAGACCTGAGTTACGGGCGTAGTACCCGTAGCTGTTTGATTCTTCTACCATGCCTTTAAATTTCGAGGACGAAATTTCTTAAGGAGGGAAGGTTGTGAAACCCGTAATTTTAGACTGCAATTTTAATTTTTATTTTGCTAAATAAATTTTCTAGAATAATGTGATCATTTAAGTTGTGAATATTTTAATTTAATATTAGTATTAGTTTAATCAAATAAGTGTGAAAAATTCTTTTCCAAAATAATTAAAACAAAGAATTTTGATTGTCAGCCCAGACCCGGACCCGAAATCGAATTGGAACTAAAAACATTTTTAGTTAGTTTTTAATTACCAATATTTATTTATCAAATTTTTCTTCAAAACATTTTTTTTGCTCAAAACCTTAAATTCATTATTTTCCAATGTCTTAAAACCCATTTTAGCTAAAACTTTAAAGCCATTTTCTCTAAATGGCCCAAATCCATTTAGCTGATTAAAGCCAAAAAGGTCCATACCAATTTTTTTCCAAACTCTTTATTCTGTGAATGAATGAGATTTCATTCATTAGTTGGTGTTTGCTGAATTGGAGTTTTAAAGGCTTTAAGTCTTTAAGTCTAAGTTTTGGGAGAGAGAGAGTATTCCACTCTCTGTTACTTCTTTGTAATCGAAGTTCTTTTCGGTTTCTCGTCCCCGACCAACCGATGGCTCTCCACCTTCCCGTCGCCGGCGCTATTATGGCCAAGGTGGCCGACCACCTCCCCTATGGGTAACCCCCAACTCCTCTATACCTATATAAAGCCCTCTTCTCCACTCTTCTTCCCCAAAGTTCAAATCCCTAGATCTATTTTCGGTGAAACCGAGCTTCCCTCGGTCGACCACTCTCCGGCGCCCCCTCCGGTCGCGCTGTCCCGCGCCACCGACCGCCCTCGGCGCGACCCCATCGTCGCCACCCCCCTTCTCGCGGCAACCCCTCTGGCCGCCGAGCACCCGCTCGCCCTAGCCGACCGGCGCACCCCCTTCCGCGCCACCCTTCGGCGAGCTCGACCAGCGCCGAGCTTCTCTCGCGCGCGGTCCCCGCTGTCCAGATCTGTCGCCCACGTGCGGCCTCACTCCGGCGCGCACCCCCGTGCGCCCTTCCCGTCGGCTCTCCGGCGACTGTTCCCCTTTACGCTGCCGATAGCGTCGCTGTCCGCCGACAGCGCTGCTCTTCGCAGCGTCTCTCTTCTGGCCAGCGTGCCCTAGTTCCGTTCTCGGCAGCGCCTCTGGTACTGTCTCTAGCCGAGCTCATTTCTCTTTGGGCGAGTGTTCTCTGGATTTGTTCTGCTGTGCCTATTTCGGAGTTTTCGACGTTCGACGTCGACGACGTTGGGTCAGCATCATTTCGGAACGTCGCTGCTGGATTATTCTTCTATTTTATCATCTGAGAGCTCTAGCCGAGCACCCGAGGTATAAATTCTCTGCCCCGTTGCGTTTATTCTCGGTAGTCTATGATGAAATCGGTCCCCGGTTTTCCTTTGGGAAATCCGGTTAGCTGCGTAGTATTTTTCGATTAGCTGCGTTAGCGTATTTTCCTGTGTTTTATCTGCTGGTTTGGTGTGGTTTGGATTGATTATGGAATTTCCGGATATTTTGAGAAATTCGGTTGTTTGGGAATTATTCTGGTGGTGTTGGAAATTAGTTTCGGTGGATATTTTGGGATTATTATTTGGGATAGAATATTTGCAGGTTTTCTGTGGCGCATTTCCCAGTTTTGGGTTTGTTCCGAAATAGAGGAAGTGCTGCCCAAATTTTTACAAAAATTATATTTATATTGATTTCAAAATTAGCTTTCGAAAATGAATTTTAAACTGATTTTCGGGCGACGACCGTACCGGTCTGTGGGCCCTGGCGAAATGCAAACGCACCGGTCCGACCGGACGTTGGGGTATTAGCCGAATTTTGAGGAATGGACCGAGTCTGAGACTCTTAGCTTTCATTTTCAATTATTTTATTTAATATTTAGGCTATTTATTATAATTATTTAATTACTGCACTTTATTTAATAATTAAATCATTTTTTCTCTTATTTGATGTAAAAGATAATTGTACAGGGCATAAGCCCACTCTAGGATGTTTAGCTGTGCCATTGTATTGTGTAGCGTAGTTTTATTTTATTTTCTGGTGGATGTGATCTTGGGTGGTTTTGATTAGACGTTTAAATCGTAGTTAGAGCATAATTTTCTAATTAATTAAGAATTAATAAATGAATAAAATAATAGTAAGATAACTAGTTCATGATTTATCACTGTAAGAAATTATATTTTATTAGATATTACAAAATACAAAGTTTTCCAAAGATAATCGGTTCTCGTTGTTATTTCCAAATAATCAATTAATCGGTTTAATCAACGCACATAGTTGGCGACGTAAACGATAGCTGTAGCTTAATAACAACTAAAACCTGACTAGGACTTACTACTAGAGATTGCAACTAGCACACTTAGTCTGGTTATTCAAGGTTCTAAGTCGAGTTCTCAACTGTAGGAACTCGAAGTTACACCTGACGTTCCTCCTCGGTACCGACTCGTCTATCCAGTCATTCTAAAACAAAGGCAAGTGCAGTTATGTCTATTTGGTAATTTATCTAGTAATTGTTTTATTGCAATTTTAAACCACATTGCTACACGGAACTCTCTCCTAGAGTTCGAATATTGACTCATTGATTGAATCTGATTGACTCGGGATATTGGGGGAGTAGTGTAGCGTCTATGACCAATACCCCTATATTGTATCATTGATTGTGCGAGCTGATTCCTCCTATACACGAGGATAGGCCGGACCGTATCATTAGGATATAATTGAATCATCCCAAGCCGGTCATTGTTCGTTACCTACTCAAATCACATTGTTTTCAATTGTAGAATTGTGAAAAATATTGTTAAAGTATTTCAAATTGTTTAACATTGCAATTTCAAATTATTATTTGAATTATCGGATATTCGTAATTGTACTTTGCTCCCTCCTGACTGGAGACCCAACATTTTAGGTATTACTAATGAGGCTTTGTTACGCGATCCCAAGACGAGGAATTCGAGATTGCTGAGCTGTTTGCCTAGAGTTTTCTTTTATTCATGATGTATAAAAAAAATGGTTTAAGTTGTATCTTTTATTTCATGTAAAAGTTTAATAAAGTTTTAAATTTTCCGATGTTGAGTTGTGACAAATTATAGTGTTGTTGTATGGTTACCTGCTACTGAACAGCTTACTGCCGCCGTCTCAACAACGGTGTAGGCTGGGCATGATCCGACTAGACCCAGAATATTAGGATCGGGTCGTGACAGTAACCTCTTCAAAATCTAGCGACAGAGCATTGGAGTTGATGAGGTTCTGGATGCACCGCTTTAATGTGAAGCACTCCTGTGTGGGTAGTGGACATAGCGGTGGAAGTGACAATACTTTGGATCCTCGATCTCTGTCGTTCGAGGCTCGTGCTCTACATCACGGAGTCGGATCCTACCCGCCTTCAGGAGCATGTCGAAGATAGGCTTGACTTAGCTATCTTCAAAAGAGTATGTCATCTCCTTGGGCTTCGAAACTTCTGTTTGCTTTTGTTTAGGCTTTTTGGTTGTACCAGCGACCATGGCTTATTTGCCTTTGGTATCCCGGTTATTGGTGGTGCTGCCACTATTGTTGTTATTGGAGGTGGTACCAGGACGTTTCCCCTTGTCCTCTCCATCTGGGATGTGTAATCCTAGTTGGCGAGCCTTCTTTAACTTTGCCTCCGTATTTGTAGCACTTATAATAAAAGTCGTCCAATCCCTGAATTGATCTTCACTCATCCAGAGGCTGATTGCAGGAAGCAACTTCTTTTGGCAGATTTCAATCAAGGAGCTTTTCGGATTGCCTTGGGGCAATCTCATCGCGGTTTGGCAAAACCGCTCGATGTAGTTTCTCGTTAGCTCCCTTTCTCCCTGAATGACGTCCATAAGAGACGACATTATCACATCATGCCCTACTTCATAGAACCTTTCCAGGAACATATGTTTGAAGCCATCAAAGGAATGGATGCAGTTGTCCAGGAGATTGCGGTACCAGTCGAACGCGATTCCCTCCAATGCTCCGACAAATAGTCGTGTGAGGATGGCCTCATTATGCGGCAAGTGGTCGGTTGTGACCTCAAAATAATTCATGTACCGGCTAGCAGAGGTCTTCCCGTCATATGAATCGATATGAAACGGTTTGTACCACGGAGGAAAAGGAACGTCTCTCCATGCAACGGGATATGGCTGCCGTATTCTGAGGTCCCGGAAGGAATCTCGGGCATTGAACATTGCTCGAAGTTCATGAACTTCTCTTCTTGCCTCCTTGGCCTCATTACAGTTGAGGGAGTGGATATTCCAGGAGGATTGTCACCCAGAGGAGGAGCAGTCGTGTTTGAGTCCGCGTTGACTGCGGGGCCCAAACTTGTTTGTCCAGGTGTCCTTGCTGGTTGAGTCGGCAAGGCAGTCTTGATCTCGTCTACTGACTTAACTAAGGTTAGGATCATGGCTTTAAGCGCTTCTAGGCGTTGTCGATCATAGGCCCTTTATGATCATCTCCTGCCATAAATACTGTCTGCACGTGGGGAGAGACGGAAGGGACCGTAGAGGATGTGCTTTCCGTATCGTACCCTCGTACAGAGAAATCGTCGGAGAATGTCGGAATGTCCTCATCCTCGAACTCGGAAGGGGTGCTACCCCTGTGCAGGAAGCTGCATCGTCTTGGCGAAGGCGGTCACCCTCGGGGACGTCCAAGTCTGTTGCATAATTCTAGTGGATCGCTACCCCCTGCACATCCTCTTGGAATACCGGGTTTTTGCATACGTTCAGGGGACTACCACCCTCGGCTTTGTTTGCCCCCAGGGACATCGAGGATGAACCCCCGAGTATTGGTAGCTTCTTTCTTGAATGTGTGCCTAGGTAGACACCCTTCGTGGTCGTAGACGGCAATCCTCCAGATGAGAGTTTCCTTGCCATGCAGGCTGAGGTTGCCGAGCTAAAGGAGCTTGTCTTCTTTCCTCCCTTGCCGACAGGAACCTTCCGAGTCGAATTACAGGAGGCGAAAAGAAATTCCTCGTCTCCCAACATTTGCACTTCTTTCTCGAGTTGTCGTCGGACAGGTGCTGGCTGGTGCAGTCGCTGGAAGATGGACTGTCGGCCTTTAGGTCCTGCCGACTTATTGCAGCAGCAGTTGATGACGACTTGGGTACAGTGATGTCCTAGAGAGGGCTCACAGCATGCCAAGGTCGTCTCTCTCTGTCACGACCCGCACCCACTGTTAGGGTACGAGAACGTAACGACGCCCAGCCTATGCCGCAGTGTCGGCGGTAGAACGTTGTCCTAGGTCACAACATCTAACATATAATGCTAAGCAGTTTATACTCCCCGAATGGGGGTGACATAGCAGATACAATCTCAATCACATCTAAGGTAGAGCATGATAAGGATAGATAAAACATGAAATCCAAAAGAGATACAGGAGATAGAAGTCTAAGTGTCTAAGATACAAAAACCCAGAAATACATATCAAAACTCAAATATAGTAATCCACAAAGTAAATACAACTCCAGACAGAAGAAATACCATCTAAACAACCTCTAATGTGTCTCCTCTAGGCTAGCAGGCAATCCCAGACTATCTGTAAAATTTATCAACAGGTCCAGTCAGGACAGGAGCGAGCACAATACATCTCAACAGTTCATAGCAGGTTAGAAAATATAATCATGCACTAAAGTAAGATACAGGTACTGAAAGAAATGCTGTATGTAAACAGAGAGAGAGCTGTAATAAAAATATCTACTATAAATAGGGACTAACAGTGACTAGTGATTCAGAGTACAATATAGACATGTAAATGGCCTGGGATGATTCTGATAAGACACTAAGGAATGATTCTGATAAGATACTACTGGTGTATTATTCACATATCCAATTCTACTCCCCGTACCCCCAATCAATACACAAGGATCCAGCCAGGTTATGTTATATGATTCCAAGCACGGCCCCCGAAGGGTGATACATGGATGTCCCATAAATGGGGATTCTGGGGGTTACCCAATAGTGTAAGATTCAAGAGACTCTGTGATCATGAGGGTGCATGTCACAAGTGATCAAATGAACCAAGAAGCATAGTGATATGCCATGTAAGTGAAACGCACAGAACATGTAGTACCCGATGCTTCCTAAGAATAACATCTCAAGAAAGGATCCATATAATACCAATCCGTGTGACCATCGTGACAGTACAAGTAAAGTAATCTACTGCAGAAAATAATTCTAAGCAGGATATGAAATGATCAGAGAATGTACTCGCCTGATAACCTGAACAGCTGATAAGTATAGGGGGTCCGACTGAAGCCACAGAGTCCTATTTAAAGCAACACAGGTTACAAGGGGTTCAAGTTGTAATAAAAGAATCTCTAAAATCAATCTACATTATTCTAGGTTCTTCTAAGTCAAAATAACTCTAGGTCAACTCCGGTCAATAATCTAGTCAAACTAGGTCAAGTGTTGACTTACAGTTGACTTTGGGTCAACTGGTCAACTCTGGTCAACAGGGTTAATTCTAGTCTAATATAAAGTGTACTTCGTTATTTGTACGTCGAAACTTACGACATGCAAATCGAGATAAGAAGATTATCGGTAAGGTTGATAATCTTATTATAGTGATCCACGTGTCCAACTTGTCAATTTCAGCGATGTGAGATCACTGGAATTGACTGATCTCAGTTTCGTTGTACTAATCCCGAAATACGAATCATTATATGAATTAATTATTAATTAATTATAAAGAGGCTAAACTCAGAGAAACTATCAACAAACATTGTTGGACGATGAAATAAACATCGCCAACGTGTCCAGAATGGTCAAATTAGCTAGGATAGCCTATCTATCGGTCCAATTTGGACACAAGGGTAAAAAGGTAATTTCGGGTCAAAACGGTGTCCGTGTCGGAGCCGTTTTGCACCGAAAAATGTGCAAAAAAACAAGTCTATAAAATATAACAAATTATATGTCCACGAAACCAGAATGACGATACGAACCCAACGGTATCTCCAGAATTGGATTTCGTTGACCCGATCTCAATTTGGTCCGTTGACCAGAACTTGGAATTCCGGTTTGCACGAAAATGCGTGCCGGAGCCAAAGTTCTCAAAACTTAGCAAACTACCTGTCAACGAGTCCAGAATGATGATACGAACTCAACGATATCTCCGAAATTGGATTCCGATGAGCCGATCTCAAAATGACCCGTTGACCCGGATATTGGTATCCGACTTGCACCGAAATGCCTGTCCGATCCAATGTCCACCAAAACCTAGTAAATTATATGTCAACGAGTCCAGAATGACGATACGAACTCAACGGTATATCCGGAATTGGATTCCGATGAGCCGACATCAAAAAGTCCCGTTGACCCAGAATATGGGACCCACTTTGCACCGAAAAATGTGTCAGGGCCCACGTTCTCCAAATCTAACAAATTTTATATAAAAACATGCCAGAACGACGCCACAAGTCTAATGGTGGTGTCAGAAATGAAATCTGGAGTCCCGTGTTCAAACATAGAATTTTACAAGTTGAAAATTACGAATTCGGACGGCCAAATTTGGCGTCGAATTCAACCAATCAAACAAGCTCATAATGAAACGAAACTGGAGGCGTAGTAAGAGGGTTATACCAGCTTCACACAGGAACTGGTAGCATGCCAAACGGAGCTACGGTGGAGGAGATACAAGCTGACGAAGTTGGCCCCGCAAAACTGTCCAAATTTAATACAATTTAAACGGTCAACTTGGTGGCCGGTTTTGATGTATCAAACGATAAAATTAACGGACAAAAATTGACAGGGATGAAGGTGGATATACCGAGATTGTGACGGAGCGAAGAAATCGCCGATCTAACGGTCGGATCTCCGGGAAAATGTGCGCGAAGTCCCTGCGACGGAGCGCCAAAATAAACTCGATTTCGCGCGCGTCACGACGGGACGTCGTGCAAAACGCACGAATCGCCTCGACGGCGCGTCCCGGAGGACGGTGGCCATCAGGGAACTTCTTGCCAGAGTGGGGCGCACCTATGGGGGTGGTCGCCGGGGGCCACGGCGGCCGATGGCGGCGGCGGCCACGCTCGTTCGCGCGCGCGCCTGGCGTCGAGCTGCTGTTGTGCTGCCAGTGGCGCGTGCGGGGCTGCGCGCGGCCAGGCATGGCCGACGAGGGCACGTCGGGGCGGCCAAGCTCCGACGCACGACGGTACGGAGGCAGAAAAGAAGTGGTGGCGCGCTGCTGTGATGGTTTGGAGGTGGTACGGCCATGGAGTTAATGGTGGTCGGGTGTATTGGAGTGGAGGAGGAGATGGAGGAGGAGAGGTGTTGGTGGGTGGTCGGGTGGAGGTCGACGGCCGGCGGCACGGCAGAGGCCGGCTAGAGGATGGTCAAGTAGAGGAGGTGGTCGGGGTGGATTGGGTTTGCATGGAGTGCTGCTGTGATGTTGTTTTTGTTGTTGTTGCATGAAGGAAAAGAAATGAGAGAGAGAGGATAGTAATTAATTACATGCGAGAGGGAAGAAAGAGAGAAAAGTTGCTCTCTTGGGGTTAGGGTCGGCGGGCTTATGGGAGTAAGGAAAATTGTTGTAGGGGAAAAAATGGATGGATAGGATTAAATGGAGAGATCCTATGGCTAGGATTTATATTGGAAAATTGGTCATTCCAATGGAGATTTAATTCAATAGAAATTTCCAATAAACATTAGAAATAGGTAGAAAGAATAATTAATATTTTTGGGCAAAAAAATATGAGGGTGTCACGATGAAGGGTAACACAAAGCTGGACTGGACTCGGTGTAGCCGGATTGGATCAAAATCAAACATTGAGCAAAATCGAATTAAAATTAGACGTTGATGATCATGGGTAAATAAGTAGCACATAAGGATTCCAATAAATGGGACAGAAGTGGCGGACGGGTAGTAGGCTCAATATGGGCCATGTCCATAGTTGGGGCTGACAGGTTTTGGTCGACAGGGGACCCACAAATCAAGTTGGAAGATGAATGTAACGCCGTGTAGTGAAATAAAATCAGGTCACGTGTCAGGAAAGTTGTACGAATCAAATGGAGCACAAAATGACATGTCTGAGTGGGACACGAAGGTCATGGGTGACGAGCGTCTCGAGTAGATCAAGCATGAGAAGTTGGTTTCAAGAAACTGACTGGTCTTGCGCTCCCAAATTAAAAGTCATGGTAACGTGCTAAAATGATCAAGGAAAAGAGTGGGGAAATAAATAATAATCAAATGGTCTAAATCGACCCGAAGTTCAGCGAAGCAAAAAGAGCACAAGGGAACAAGTTTGGATGGGACACTATATACCATCATGAAGGTAATCCTGTCCACTCCAAAACTCATGAAGAAGATTTCCAGAGTTGAACATCCCTGACATTCCAAATACCAATGGCACAGGAAAGTACACTTAAAGATAAACAACAGAATAAAATATTTATTGAAATTAAAATCAATCAGAAAATAAATAAAAATAAATAAAAATCAACCCAAAATTTAGGGTGCTCACACTCTCTTCTTACATTTGTGGATGAGCACCTCTCGTAAGTCAAGAGCAAATTAATCTACCTTTGCATCCGTTCTATGGGCCGGGGTATCCCGGGCACACGGGTGCGTAGGTATCATGTTTGCTCCCTGATCTGAGGCTAGTAAAAGCACTTGCTCTAGATTATTGTGGGGAGACTCTTGGGATGTACCATGTCTATTTGCCGTCGAGGGCTGGACGTGGGAGATCTTGTATAACTTTCCATCAGGGGCCCGTGTAACGACTAACGGTACCCGCTGACGGTCAGCAGATTGGACAGTTGGCTGGGCTTGTTGAGCCCGCACTGCCCTAGACTTCTTCGACTTAGCACCCAAATGTGCATAGTAGGAAGAGTCCAAGTTGGAATCTTCAATATTCTTTGTAGGCTGCATGGGGTCTGATCCGTATGAGATGCGATCGAAGACGGAGCTTCTGTTGGGGCCAAATGGGGCACCCTGTCTGCGGCCAAGATTGGTTGCCGTATAGGCCGCCTGCCTGTGGTCGTCGCTCTTATACGGTCTCTTCTTTGACCGCATGGATTTCCCTTATGCCTCCGATAGTCCAGCATCGTAGTGTTTTTCTCAGCCGGATTCGGGGACAGCGGGGTCCTCTGCGGTTCGAAGTGAGGCCGCATGGGAGCTTTGGTCGTCGCCTTGAGTGGTGAAATGAGTTCCTTCCAGAGCCTGGCGAGGGGCAGTGCTCTTGGGCCTCCGTATCCTACGGGATCTTTTTAGGTTTGCTTGCTTCTGTGCTGGACTGGTGCTCCCATCGGATAGCATTTCCTCGAATGCTTATTGGTCAAAGCGAACAACAACCATCTGCTGCGTAGAGCCGAGCTTGGATGTGTCGGATTGCATCACCAATTTCTCACCAGTAGAGAAAGAAGTCCCCAGCAGAGTCGTCATCGTGTTTGCCATTAATTATCAAAACAAGAACTACAGAGGAACTGGATTTGATTGCAAACTCGCAAGTACAAAAGAGAGCCTAAAAAGAAATCCTAGGAAACAATCTAAATACAATTGTTTAATTTTGATTCTGGGGGAAACGGTGGAGGCTCGGGAGAAGTGTAGAAACTCTGCCTTACTCATTGGACTATCAGACGCAGTCTTTGCTCTTGAAAAAATTGCCAGCCCTTTGCATGGGTGTGCTACCCTGCTATTTATAGATGCTTCTGGATGAGGCATATTTTGGGCAGCATAAGTGGTCAAGTAGCCACGTGGCCATAACAGTGCACCAAGACCCGGTCTTCATCGGCCAGCTTTAGGTGTCTGTCGAGATTTTTTTTTGTTGTAACATATCTGGGTGGTTCAAGACTTTGTCAATTCGCCATGTGTCCTACCACAAAATCTGTTGAGGGAGTCTGGAAAATTTTGGACCGCATAAGGCTTATACGGCTCGAAAGTAGGTCGCAGTCTCCCTTGGCCGTCGGACATCCCTAGTTCATCTTGGCCGCGCAGTGGTCTCAGGGGCCTTCCTTCTGCGACTCTAATTAACTTGACCGCAGAGTTGTCATAGGAGCCTTCCTTCTGTGGCCCGGATCAGCTAGTCCACAGAGTTGACATAGGAGCCTTCCTTCTGCGGCCCGAATTAACTTGATCGTAGAGTTGTCATAGGAGCTTCCCTACTGCGGTCTGGATCAGCTAGTCCACAGAGTTGACATAGGAGCCTTCCTTCTGTGGCCCGAATCAACTTGACCACAGAGTTGTCATAAGAGCCTTCCTTCTGCGGGCCTAGATCAGCTAGTCTACAGAGTTGACATAGGAGCCTTCCTTCTGCGGCTCGAATCAACTTGACCGCAGAGTTGATATAGGAGCCCTCTTTCTGCGGCCTGAATCAACCAGGCCGTATAACACATATGCGGTCGGTATTTTCATGCTTCTACATATGTGTCACAGTTGAGACAATACGTGGCAGACCCCAACCATGTGTTAGATCACTCGAAGATCGAGGTGGGACCGAGCCTTAGCTATTCGGAGCAGACTATAGAAATTTTGGACCACAGAGAGAAGGTGTTGCAGAATCAGACGATTTCCTTGGTTCGTGTCGCGTGGAGACATCACTCCTCGGACGAATCCACATGGGAGAGAGAGGATAAGATGTGCAAGCGTTACCCTTTCCTTTTCGAGCCATGAGGTATATTTCTATCTTGTGCCTATCTCAAATTTCGAGGACAAAATTTTTCTAAGAGAGGTAGATTTGTAAACCCTCGAAACAATACTTGTCTTACTTTCTAGGAATTTATTTCTTGATAAAATGAGTATATAAATATTTATTCAGTTAAAAGGGCAAAGGAAAGGGTCTATGTAAAGCCAAACCAATGAAAGGGTTTTGTGCAAAACTCCAAAAATTTAAGTGTTGTTGCTGGCCGTTTATGAGAGAGTCGACTACTAAAGATAACCCTCAATCGAATTCAAAATTTGATTTCCCTAATCCCATTCAAAGTTGAGGTATATCCCTAACCTCTCTATATAAGAGGGATCGACCAAGTTCTCCCACTTTTTCCTCAACAAACCCTACGAAGCCTATTCTCCTTCGAAATTGTGGTCCCCATGACAGTTCTTGTGCCATCCTCCACGTTGTGATCCTCAGTAGAGCCTCCTATAGTTGGTAAGTAAGACATTTTGATTCCTTGATCAGTACGAATTATAGGCTATGAACTGTTTATAATTTTATCATAAAGAAAATTTAGACTCTAAACTATTTGTATATCTAGATACATCTTAGACAGAGGGCTAAGATGATACTGCACAACACTATAGATTAGGATATGATACTCTAGCAAACAGAGGATTTACAAATGCAATAGGTGTATGATGTGTGGGTATAACTAAAGATGTGTGCAGGTAGGTATAGAAAATAGGAAAAAGCCTCAGAATATGTGAATACACATAGATGCCTATTGAGATCTGGTGATAGCCAGGCCTATGAGCAGGGTGAAGGGGAGAGTTTGTTCAGTCGAGTATAGAGGAGTTTACCCTATACTCGTGTGCCAATAAAGTACTAATCCATGTAGATGTTACCTGTATGTTCAGAAAGGATAGGGAGTATCGAACTTGGTGTAACTCTTGTATGTACCAGAGTTTGGCTAGGAACAGTTGAGTTAAACTAGGATACAGGGTTGAGCATTCAAATAAAAAATAGCCATCTGTACAAACTTACTATCATATAGGTGTTTGTTGGATTAACTACAGTTGTATAGTAGGCAGGTACAGGTCGAGGTATCGGTGTGGTTTAGTTACCTATGTATTCGGACCAAATATTAAAGTAATTTAGAATCAAGGGAACCCTGGGTTTCCATCTTCGAATAGGTGTTCCTGGGAAGACATGTACCCAGTATGTATAAGCGTTCTTGTGAAACAGCAGGACAATAGGGAATCGGGGTACTTGGTGTCAGTTACACTAATGTAACAGAAATTGGTCAGCAGTACAACAGAGCAATGCTCTTAGGGGTGCTTTGATACCTGAGTATAGGTCATAGGAGTTAAAAAGTAGGATATGGCAACCTATCCAGATAACTATCGAGAAGTACAGGAAGTATCAGTCCTTGCCAAATAAAAAGAAGAATCGGAACATTAGGCATGGGTATCAATAGGGACTGTGGGCATGTCTGTGCTTGCACATGATGCATATGTGCAAGTATGAAGGTGTATAGGAGCCAAGTAACATGACATGTAAAGGATTGAGTACCCACATAGAAGTCTAGTATTAGGATGTATCAGTGGTAGGCTAAGATAGGATTAAGTTGTATCAGATTACTTTGTGTCAGTTTTACTATTGTATCAGGGTGTCTTAGTGTATCAGTTTACACCAATGTACCGTTAGCACCAGTTAAAGGGAGAGGAAAACCTCACATAGATGTGTAACTTTGTTAATCCCCTAATAGGACAACAGACAAGTCCATCTGTACCTAGGTTCAGGTATAGGGATATAAATTATACAGACTCCAATGGAAGTATATTGGATATCTTATTGGAGGATACATAACTGGAATATGCTACTCTAGTTAATAGGTATCAATCTAGAAAGGGCATAGCAGTTTAGGGAATAGGTTTTAAACCTGTAGATGTATAGGTGAATGCTCACTATCACCTGGGATAGCCAAATACTGGGTAGTAGTAGCAGTACATTAACTATAGGCTAGTATATATGGAACAGTTTTAGTGCAAGGAAGCAGTAGGTTACATAGCCTATATGTAAAATCCCCAAAATTTTAATAATTTTATTTTTAATTAAACGTATTTTTACAATATTTGTAATTTATTGGATTTTTATTATTTTATATTTTGCTAATAATTTGGTAGCTTGCAAAATGCTACAATAGAGGTAATCATATATTATGGTTACTTATTTGAAATTATGAACGAAATAATATATATATATATTTTTTATATATTTTATATTTATATATATATATATATATATATATATATATATATATATATATATATATATATATATATATATATATATATATATATATATATATATATATATATATATATATATATATATATATATATATTAAAAAAAAAAAAAAATATATATATATATATATATATATATATATATTAGTTTTGAAATTTTAAGGAAATTTTATTCCTTTTTTAAATATTAAACAATATTGTATTTAATTTGTGATTTTGTTTATAATAAAAAAATAAAAATAAAATAATAGCAGTTAATGGCTATATGTTGTATAAACATATGTATAGTCCATGCTAAAATTGTACTAGAATAGGTTAGAAATATTTTGGTAATTTTAGGATTTTTTTTAATAATTTTTTTGATTTAATTATTGTGTCGATATATATATATATATATATATATATATATATATATATATATATAAAATATATATATATATATATATATATAATCAGTAGGAAAAAAAAGGCAGGCACTACTGTTCCCTTGCGAGAACAGTAGAAATCAAACCCAAGCCATATGAGGAATCCCGACCCCCCTATAATACACGTTAAAAAAAAAGGAAAGAAAGGAAACGAACTCTACCAAAACCCTAAACCACCAGCCGCCACGCGCTGACCCCGACCTCGTGCACACGCGCGCGCCGCATCGCGGTGGCCGCCGGCACCGCAAGACCGCCCGGAGCAACCGCAGTAGGACGCCGCAACAGAGTAGCGAAGGCAGTAACAGCAGTAGTAGCATTCATTTTTGGCCCAACTTCGTGACAACGTATCGTCGCATACAATCACTTTTTTTCGAACCGATTTCACAGGTGCGTCCCTAACCTAACCATCTTTGACTTTGTTCAAATAGTTTGTGAGTATCTGCCATTGTTCGCCTGTAAATTTGACACAAAGTCGACGATAAACTGTCCAAAATAGGGCACAAAAACATACCCAAAACCCCAGATTTGAAGACGGATTTAGAGCCGACCATTAGGACTTTTCAAAACCCAGTTAAACACAGTCCTAGAGAACTTATAGGGCTTCAAAACCATTCTCGTAGATTTGTTTTTCATTTATTATATAGACATTTATTCGATCTAAAAAATCAGGAAAAATATGTTTTTCAAAAAATTGAAATATAGAAAAACCTCTCCGATACGGCGTGCGTTCTGCTAAATCGGGCGACGTGGTCGCGAACCGAAAGCATCAAAAAGGTGCGTATCGACTTCGTGGACGTGTGGGCTTTGATAAAATTCAAATTGGTCGCGTGTGCATGACGAATTTGATGCGTATCCGTCAAAATTTATCGTATCGACCTATTTGTAATTTTCTAATTACTTTGTGCACGTTTGTCAAATCAAGAAGAAACTTACGCCAGCAGGACCGTATCATTTTTTGGTCTTGTATGCCAAGTTTGGTCTGATTCTGAGAAGGTCGATCGGAACGCCTATTTGGCGGGCCCGCGACCCGCTCCAACGGACAAAATTGTGCACGGCCCGCCAAAATCCAACTTTGGACATACGGTTGGGTTCGTCTTCTCAAACCGGACCCATATACATGTAGTTTGACGACTTTAGAGATCGTAGGTATTGGCACGCTTTTCGGTGTAAAACTGGTCCAACGACAGACATCGTTTTGACCCAAAATTATGATTTTGCCCCTGTTCCAGTATTTGACTTTTTGATAGGCATTTTCTAGACATATCTTTTATTTTAAACACGTTCGTGGTGTTTATTTCAGCATCCGAGGAAGTATGCGGGATTGGCTTTCATCGTTGTACTATTCTGATGGTTCGAGCTATTGGTCGTCGCCCTTTTGCACACAACCTCAGGCAAGATACCTTGCCATTATATTGTTTATAATTAGTCTGCATTATATTTATTGCATATCACTGCTCATTTACTTCCAGTCCTTTTAGCTGTACCATTATTACAGTTCATGATTTACTGTCTGTTCAGTGATATTAGCTTTACTTTAATTATATCATTTGATTGCATATGGACTTAGAGTTAAGGGACTACCATTTGTAGTGTATTTCATATACCTCGACACAGTTGTACCACGAGTATGTGTGAGATGAGTAGCATGTAGAGGTCCTTGCGTGTTGGCTGATCACCCGTACGCATGCGTTAGGTCTAACTGCTAATAGAGGTATGTTAGAAGACTTAGCAGTTAGTAGAGGTACATGATCGCGGATGCGGCTTAGATAGGTGTATAGGGAGGGAAAAATATTTTCTTGTCGTATGGGCTTCTATTACACATTCTCTTGTAATCCGGAAGCTCTGCTGGAGATACGGGTATGCTTAATTCCCCTCATGTTGGCCACTGACGTTCTTGGACGTTACGCGCTTGGGGTAAGATGATCCACTCAGATTGGCCACTGTCATTTTTGAACGTCATGCGCTTACGTCACTGGTGCCCAAGTGGAGACTATACCAGATCCTATTTATAGTCGGAGTTCATGCGACGAAAGGTTTGTTCTTAACTGCATAAACACATTAGAATGGTTAGGTAACCGTAGTCAATGTCATGCCACCCCCGTTCCTTTAGTAGCCTGGGACAATGTCGCATCACGAAATAGGGTTCTACCCCTTGTCCTTGTTTGGTGTAGGGGTAGTTCACTGTTTTGATGATGAGATATTGAACCTTATTACGATTGGGACTATTTTATTTTACTGGTGGTTTGTGACATATTATATATTCAGTTTATTATGGCATGTTCTTCTTGTATCTTGTTATATCCCTCTGAGGACATGGCTCTCCAGGTGTGTGCTTCTGTGATATTCGCAGGTGTTCTAGCCAAGATCTTGCTCTTCTCCATTTCTTCGAAGAGGATTGCTCTTGGTTCGTCTTGCCATTTTTATCTATCTTGCCTTGTATATTTCTCTCTTTTAAAATAGTTGATAGTGGATTTGTCTCCGCCCAACTACATATATAAATGACAAATTTTATAGTTGATTTATATTATTATTCTCTTATTTGGTGGATGAGATTTAGTTGTCTTGGTTTACTGCATTTTACAGCTTATGGATACATACGAGGTTTCTATATATTGGAGTATTCTTTATATGTGTGCAGCTGACATGTCCACGTACTTAGTCCCAAGTATTTTGGGACTGGGGCGTTATACTATATATTTATAAAGGGACATCCTAGAAGTCAGTGGTAGGGAATATATATGGATTTGGGGCTGTGTGCACACGTGATGGTATCATATACCAGTCCTACATATACCAACAAGGCAGCAATGACAAAAAACCTATAAATGGAAACTAGGTAGAAAAGTATCAAGAGTTAAGATATGGTAAGGTTGGGAGTATTAAAAATATGGTGGGTTACATAAATAGACAATAAGGGCTGCAAGAAACTTCACAAGTATGAATATAAGATTAGCATATCCATTAGGTAAGAGTAACCAGAATGGCCTGCCTACCTACCTAGGGTACAAACAGAAATAGAAAATGGTCTAGAAGTCTAACAAGAGAATAGATAGATTGCTAATTTCTTTTATTACCTTATTGATACTGTAAACTCTAAAAATAGGTTACTTGGACTAGAGTTTGACACCGGACTCGTACCAGCAACTTAGGACTCCAGGCGAGTACATTTATTGTTTGTTTCTAACATTGTTAACTACTATATCTCAGTGATAGTTGTATGATGCATTAATTCTCGACACGCTCGTTACACAGATATCACATCATGTACTTTCTTTCATATCTTGCCACATTTCCTACATGTTATGTCAGGGTGGGGAAGTACCAAGTAGGTGTGTGATCAGACCAGTAGACCGTATTTATTTTATTGATATTTAGACCGTAAGGATACAAATCCTATGTAGACCATATGGTATAGTGTCCCAGACGATCACACATTGAAAGGAGTACTTCTACACACTTAGATTGTTAGGTTTCCTTGTTTTACTCTTGCATATTCTCATATATTTCTCTGTCTACTATTCAGCATATTGCTATGTTATAGTTCTCTCTATTGCCATGTATTTTATGACTAACTCTTGTCTTATAGTCGTTATCATATATTTAGAACTGCACTTAATGAATTATTCTCGTTCCATCCAGACTGGGTAAACATTTTAGGTGATTGTGATGAGGACGGGTGCCCTGACCAGTGTGGTCCATACATGGGAGATATAGTTGAGGCTGACTTTGCCTTTCAGGAGGATTTCGCAGCATCTGACCCAGCTGCGAATGCTTATATAGAATTAGATTTAGTTTGAGGCCGGATGTGTCTCCGAGTTTAGTGGATATTTTGATTATTTGACATTTTGAGACATGTAGTTTTGGAGATTGGTTACCTTTTAGGATTTTATTTATTTCATGGTTTTGCGACTTATATATCTTTCTCTATTCCATTCATCTAGAGCTGAGTTTTATTGGTTATGTGTTGTTGCCTCCCAAGTATAGTATATTCATACTGTGTGGTTGTTCATCATATACTAATTACAGCGTTCGCCCGTCGTCACTGCGGCGTAGGCTGGGCGTGCGCACGATTCATGCCCAAATTCTAGGTGCGGGTCATGACACTAACATTCAGACCATCTTTGAGGGACAAGCAATTGTTTATCTCTTTGAAACATAATAATCAGTTCTATGCAGATTTTGCATATCATTCTACCTTTGACAACATATTAATTTAGAACATGTGAGTATCTCTTACTTTAGTAGGCAACAATCTTATTCTTAGCATGCAGATTTTTTTTCTTGTTCTTAGCATAGCAACATGTGTGTTCTCTTAAAAGCATAATAATCGTTGTATTAGCATTCTCAATGGTTACCATCTTGTTATTAGTAACAATATTTATTTCAAAAACTTATATTTTTATTAGGCGTGAGCAAATCAGAAAATAAGTCTTCGTCCACTCACCTAGATCAATCGTCTTTTGTTGCAGAGCCAGCAATCCGATCTCTTTGTCTATCTTGTGCCTTCGCGGAGCGGGACACTATAATTATGGCATTTTTAAGTTGCTATTATTGCTAAAAACGAGGATGAATACTATGACGAAATTGGGTAATTTTGGACAACTCTACGGTCAAGTTTATTCGGGCTGCAGAAGGAAGGCTCTTATGTTAACTCTGCGGACTAGCTGATCCAGGCCGCAGAAGGAAAGCTCCCATGACAACTCTACGGTCATGTTGATTCGGACCGCAGAAGGAAGGCTCATATGTCAACTCTGCGGCCAAGTTAATTCGAGTTGCAGAAGGATGGCCCCTGAGACCACTATGCGGCCAAGATGAAGCAGGGATGTCCTACAGCCAAGGGAGACTATGACCTACTTTCGAGCCGCATGAGCCTTATGCGGTCCAAAATTCTCCATACTCCCTCAACAGATTTCGTGGTGGGACACGTGGCAAATTGACAAAGTCTTGAACCACCCAGATATGTTGCAACAAAAAATCTCAACAGACACCTAGCTAGCCACTGAAGACCGGGTCTTGGTGCACTGTTTCGGCCACGTGGCTACTTGACTACTTATGTTGCCCAAAGTATGCCTCATCCAGAAGCATCTATAAATAGCAGGGTAGCACACCCATGCAAAAGGCTTGCAATTTTTTCAAGAGCAAAGACTGCGTCTGATAGTCCAAGAAATAAGGTAGAGTTTCTACACTTCTCCCGAGCCTCCATCGTCACCCCCCAGAATCAAAAGTAAAAAAATTTTACTTAGATTGTTTTCTATGATTTCTTTCTAGGCTCTCTTTTGTACTTGCGAAGTTTGCAATCAAATCCAGTTCCTCTGTAGTTCTTGTTTTGATAATTAATGGCAAACACGATGCAAATTCGGATCTTAGGACATCATGAATTCAAAAGTAAACATCATGAATTCAAAAGTAAACATCATGAATCCAGTTCCCCAGAATCAAAAGTAAATATCATGATTTTATCCTTAGGACATGCCGCATTCAGGTTGCGAAATTCGATACAAATTTGGATCTTCCCTTTCTTCTTAATGACGGGTACTATATTACCTACCCAGTCTGGGTGTTGTTCCTCTCGAATGAAGCCGCTAGATATAAGCTTGTTTACTTCAGTTTCGATGGAATTTATGATGTCTGGACGAAACCGCCGTTGCTGTTGTTTGACTGGTTTTGCATCTGGATGAATATTGAGCTTATGAAGTGCGATCTCGGGGTTTAGCCCTGGCATGTCTTCATAGCTCTAGGTGAAGATGTCGATATATTCTCTGACGAGTTGTAACAGCGACTCCCGCTCGTCGTCCTTCAGGCTTTTACTGATGAAGATTGGCTTTGAGTACGATTTGTCGTCGAGGTCAACTTGCATGACCTCATCTTCAGTGGAAGGGTCTCGTTGTTCAAAGCGCTTCTCCCATTGTGCATCCAGCTGTTGGACCCATGGCTCCAATTTAAAGAATTCGGGTAGATCTTCGTCTTCTTTCCGAATGTCAGCGGATGCCATATTGATAGACAATGTCTGCCTGAATATATCCCCAATGCTATCAACGAAATCGTAAGTGGTTGATTCGGATGAGTGAGAATGCTACTCGCATTCCTCATCGGAGCTCTTGGGAGTTGTTGCTGGTGTAACATAACCTAGACCGTGTCTGGACTTGCTGTAATAATCCCGAGGCCGTTGCCATAGTTCAGGCCTGGGGTAGTCTCCATATCGTACCCCTACTTTTGCATGAAGTACTTGGCTCGGGAACTATATAGGTAGAGCGGCAATCTTCCAGTGTCGGGTTCGAGATCGAACTCTTCCGGCATGAAAGGTTGAGGACCTTCTTTTCGGCCGAAGATGATTGTGTGATCGCCTTTTCTTTTTCCTGAGACTAGGAAGTAGGCACCTCTAATGGGAGTAAGTCGGTTCGCGGTATAGACGGTTGTCACCTGTGTGTGCAGGTTAATGTCCAGACAGTGCTTCATAGCATATATCAGATTAAGCTTATTGTGCTCAGGATAGTTCAATAGCAACCTTTTATTGATGAAATAAGGTATCTTGTCTAGAGAAATTACATCATCGGCAGAGGGATTATCAACATGTACAACCAAATATTTTGTTAGTTCAGCCTCCTCTTCAGCTACCCCCTACATGACCAAAGGCTGGGGCGATGTCCTGGACAGCTTGACCACCAAGCGTTCCAGCAGAGGCGATCGCCGACCGTTGCCGTAGTTCAGGCCTGGGGTAGTCTCCATGTCATACCCCTGCTTTTGCATGAAGTACTTGGCTCGAGAACTATATAGGTAGAGCGACAATCTTCCAGTGTCGGGTTCGAGATCGAACTCTTCTGGCATGAAGGGTTGAGGATCTTCTTTTCTGCCGAAGATGATTGTGTGGTCGCCTTTTCTTCTGCCTTAGACTAGGAAGTAGGCACCTCTAATAGGAGTAAGTTGGTTCGCGGTATAGACGGTTGTCACCTGTGTGTGCAGGTTAATGTCCAGACCTTGCTCCATAGCGTACATCATATTAAGCTTATTGTGCTCTGGATAGTTCAACGGCAACCATTTATTGATAAAATAAGGTATCTTGCCTAGAGGAATTACATCATTGGCAGAGGGACTATCAACATGTGCAACCAGATATTTTGTCAGTTCAGCCTCCTCTTCAGCTACCCCCTGCGTGACCAAAGACTGGGGCGATGTCCTGGGCAGCTTGACTACCAAGGGTTCCGTTCGTGGCATCGACTTGTCTGATGGTCTCGGATCAATACTTGGCTGTCGACTCGTCTTGGGAGACGGATAACCATCGGCTCGACAGAGGACCTTGCATCTTCCGTTCGCCTTTGATTGGATTTCGTCAATCGGATTACCATCGGCTCCACAGAGGACCTTGTATCTTTCGTTCGCCTTTGATTAGATTTCGGCAATCGGATCACCATCGGCTTTACGATGAGTTTTGGCTCCTGGTTAGACCTCGGGAGTCGGATGTCCATCAGTTCCAACTGCGCAGTTGGGGCGAGGGAACCGAGCGCTTCCTTATGCAAAGTTGCGACAAGGGGTGCGACTTTGCTTGGTTTACGGGCCTGGAGATAGATTTTCAGAGGTTCCTCTGACCCTGTTGTGGCCTCAGGTTCATTTTGTGTCCCCATATTAACTGTGTGCTGTTTAGATTTATTATATAGACAAGCCTCAGACGAATAGTAAGACTCAACCCCTTTGAAGGGATCGATGTCGACGAATTTCGTCTTTACGAAGCCGTGCTTACTGACATACTTGAAGCACTGGTGGAGCGTGGATGGCACGATCATATAGTCATGTATCCATGGACGGTCCAAGAGAATATTGTAGGACGTATCTGCGTCTATGACGTAGCAGGTAACCTCCGTCTTCAGGTCGCCGATCTGACATTTCAAGCGAATCTTTTCCAGGGGATAGCTTCTTCCTGAGTTAAAACCACTAATGGCAGTGTTGGTCGATACTAGCTGGTGCATAAGGATACCCAAGAGTTGAAGCAAGCTTTTCGGGATGATGCTTATTGACGAGCAAGGATCGATGTGTATCCGATCCACCTTGATGTCGCCTATGTATCCGGTATAGTACAAAGGGTGATCATGCAAGTTGGTTTTGATTAATATGTCCTATGGGATAAATACGATATTGGGCATTACATCTGTGCAATTGCTGCCCCAGAGATTTACTGACGAGTCTTCCCCTGTAGGCTTGACCTGAGCTAAGTAGGCGTCAGCATTCTGGAGTGCTTCTCTCAATGTGACACAAATATCCTTGGAGAGCCTTAGGAGCTCATATAACGATAAATTTGCTAGCATATTAGCCAGTTGTACTAGAATGTCAAAGTTGTAAGGTCTCTTCAGTCCCTGAGGTACGTCCTTATGGAACGGCCTGTCGAAGCAGGTTTCCTTCGGCTTGGATTTGTCTGCCAGTGGAGGCTGAGATGGTCCCGGAACATCAGTAGCAAGCAGCGTTGTCGGCTGAGGGTCCTCGACTGAATTACCCAGAGTGGGCTGGAATTGTGCTCCAGATCGGGTAACAACGACCGCCGCCTCCTCAGCTTCGGATGAGATTGTGTGGCAGGATCTGGACTTCTCGTCCTTCTTTTTGCTATTTGAGGATGGTACCGCCTGGGTAACTTTAGGCACTAAGTCCGGGTGGACCCACAAGACCTGTCCTCGTGACGTGGTGAGAGGCACCAATCCAATCGTCTGGTCCCGGACAGGTAGAAGGTTAGTAACCTCCATCGTTGTCTGTGGAACGGGTACTACCCCGTCTTGAATTTTTGTTGGACAGAAGTCATCGAACTGAACGGATACTATGTTTGCAGCCACAGTAACCTCTTCGAAATCTAGCGACAGAGCATTGGAGTTGATGAGGTTCTGGATGCACCGCTTTAATGTTAAGCACTCATGTGTGGGTAGTGGACATAGCGGTGGAAGTGACAATACTTTGGATCCTCGATCTCTGTCGTTCGAGGCTCGTGCTCTACATCACGGAGTCGGATCCTACCCGCCTTCAAGAGCATGTCAAAGATAGGCTTGACTTAGCTATCTTCAAAAGAGTATGTCATCTCCTTGGGCTTCGAAACTTCTGTTTGCTTTTGTTTAGGCTTTTTGGTTGTACCAGCGACCATGGCCTATTTGCCTTTGGTGTCCCGGTTATTGGTGGTGCCGCCACTATTATTGTTATTGGAGGTGGTACCAGGACGTTTCCCCTTGTTCTCTCCATCTCGGATGTGTAATCCTAGTTGGCGAGCCTTCTTTAACTTTGCCTCCGTATTTGTAGCGCTTATAATGAAAGTCGTCCAATCCCTGAATTGATCTTCACTCATTCAGAGGCTGATTACAGGGAGCAACTTCTTTTGGCAGATTTCAATCAAGGAGCTTTTCGGATTGCCTTGGGGCAATCTCATCGTGGTTTGGCGAAACCGCTCGATGTAGTTTCTCGTTAGCTCCCTTTCTCCCTGAATGACGTCCATAAGAGACGACATTATCACATCATGCCCTACTTCGTAGAACCTTTCCAGGAACATATGTTTGAAGCCATCAAAGGAATGGATGCAGTTATCCAGGAGATTGTGGTACCAGTCGAACGCGATTCCCTCCAATGCTCCGACAAATAATCGTGTGAGGATGGCGTCATTATGCGGCAAATGGTCGGTTATGACCTCAAAATAAGTCATGTACCGGCTAGCAGAGGTCTTCCCATCATATGAATCGAAATGAAACGGTTTGTACCACGGAGGAAAAGGAACGTCTCTCCATGCAACGGGATATGGCTGTCGTATTCTGAGGTCCCGGAAGGAATCTCGGACATTGAACATTGCTCGAAGCTCATGAACTTCTCTTCTTGTCTCCCTGGCCTCATCTACAGTTGAGGGAGTGGATATTCCAGGAGGATTGTCACCCAGAGGAGGAGCAGTCATGTTTGAGTCCGCGTTGACTGCGGGGCCCAAACTTGTTTGTCTAGGTGTCCTTGCTGGTTGAGTCGACAGGGCAGTCTTGATCTCGTCTACTGACTTAACTAAGGTTAGGATCATGGCTTTAAGCGCTTCTAGACATTGTCGATCATAGGACCTTTATGATCATCTCCTGCCATAAATAATATCCGTAGGTGGGGAGATGGAAGGGACCGTAGAGGATGTGCTTTCCGTGTCGCACCCTCGTACAGAGAAATCGTCGGGGAATGTCGGAATGTCCTCATCCTCGAACTCGGAAGGGGTGCTACCCCTGTGCAGGAAGCTGCATCGTCTTGGCGAAGGCGGTCACCCTCGGGGACGTCCAAGTCTGTTGCATAATTCTAGTGGATCGCTACCCCCTGCGCATTCTCTTGGAATACCGTGTTGTTGCATACGTTCAGGAGACTACCACCTCCGGCTTTGTTTGCCCCCAGGGACATCGAGGATGAACCCCCGAGTATTGGAAGCTTCTTTCTTGAATGAGTTCCCAGGTAGACACCCTTCGTGGTCGTGGACGGCAATCCTCCAGATGAGAGTTTTCTTGCCATGCAGGCTAAGGTTGCCGAGCTAAAGGAGCTTGTCTTCTTTCCTCCCTTGCCGACAGGAACCTTCCGAGTTGAATTACAGGAGTCGAAAGGAAATTCCTCGTCTCCCAACATTTGCACTTCTTTCCCGAGTTGTCGTCGGACAGGTGCTGGCTGGTACAGTCGCTGGAAGACGGACTGTCGGTCTTTACGTGCTGCCGACTTATTGCAGCAGTTGATGACGACTTGGGTACAGTGATGTCCTCGAGAGGGCTCACAACATGCCAAGGTCGTCTCTCTCTTCTTACATTTGTGGATGAGCACCTCTCGTAAGTCGAGAGCAGATTAATCTACCTTTGCATCCGTTCTATGGGCCGGGGTATCCCGGGCACACGGGTGCGTAGGTATCATGTTTGCTCCCTGATCTGAGTCTAGTAAAAGCACTTGCTCTAGATCATTGTAGGGAGACTCTTGGGATGTACCCTGTCCATTTACCGTCGAGGGCTGGACGTGGGAGATCTTGTACAACTTTCCATCAGGGGCCCGTGTAACGACTAACGGTACCCGCTGACGGTCAGCAGATTGGACAGTTGGCTGGGCTTGTTGAGCCCGCACTGCCCTAGACTTCTTCGACTTAGCACCCAAATGTGCATAGTAGGAAGAGTCTAAGTTGGAATCTTCAATATTCTTTGTGGGCCGTATGGGGTCTGATCTGTATGAGATGCGATCGAAGACGGAGCTTCTGTTGGGGCCAAATGGGGTACCCTGTCTGCGGCCAAGATTGGTTGCTGTATAGGCTGCCTACCTGTGGTCGTCGCTCTTATACGGTCTTTTCTTTGACCGCATGGATTTCCCTTGTGCCCCTGATAGTCCAGCATCATAGTGTTTTTCTCTGCCGGATTCGGGGACAGCGGGGTCCTCTGCGGTTCGAAGTGAGATCGCATGGGAGCTTTGGTCGTCGTCTTGAGTGGTGAAAGGAGTTCCTTCCAGAGCCTGGCGAGGGGTAGTGGTCTTGGGCCTCCGTATCCTACGGGATCTTTTTGGGTTGGCTTGCTTCTGTGCTGGACTGGTGCTCCCATCGGATAGCATTTCCTCGAATGCTTATTGGTCAAAGCGAACAACAAGCATCTGCTGCGTAGAGCCGAGCTTGGATGTGTCGGATTGTATCACCAATTTCTCACCAGTGGAGAAAGAAGTCCCCAGCAGAGTCGTCATCGTGTTTGCCATTAATTATCAAAACAAGAACTACAGAGGAACTGGATTTGATTACAAACTCGCAAGTACAAAAGAGAGCCTAAAAAGAAATCCTAGGAAACAATCTAAATACAATTGTTTAATTTTGATTCTGGGGGTAACGGTGGAGGCTCGGGAGAAGTGTAGGAACTCTGCCTTACTCATTAGACTATCAGACGCAGTCTTTGCTCTTGAAAAAATTGCCAGCCCTTTGCATGGGTGTGCTACCCTGCTATTTATAGATACTTCTGGATGAGGCATATATTGGGTAGCATAAGTGGTCAAGTTGCCACGTGGCCATAACAGTGCACCAAGACCCGGTCTTCATCGGCCAGCTAGGTGTCTGTTGAGATTTTTTTTGTTGTAACATATCTGGGTGGTTCAAGACTTTGTCAATTCGCCATGTGTCCTACCACGAAATCTGTTGAGGGAGTCTGGAGAATTTTGGACCGCATAAGGCTCATACGGCTCGAAAGTAGGTCGCAGTCTCCCTTGGCCGTCGGACATCCCTGCTTCATCTTGGCCGCGTAGTGGTCTCAGGGGCCTTCCTTCTGCGACTCTAATTAACTTGGCCGCAGAGTTGTCATAGGAGCCTTCCTTCTGTGGCCCGGATCAGCTAGTCTCCAGAGTTGACATAGGAGCCTTCCTTCTGTGGCCCGAATCAACTTGACCGTAGAATTGTCATAGGAGCTTCCCTTCTGCGGTCTGGATCAGCTAGTCCACAGAGTTGACATAGGAGCCTTCCTTCTGTGGCCCGAATCAACTTGACCACAGAGTTGTCATAGGAGCCTTCCTTCTGCGGCCCGAATCAACTTGACCGTAGAATTGTCATAGGAGCTTCCCTTCTGCGGTCTGGATCAGCTAGTCCACAGAGTTGACATAGGAGCCTTCCTTCTGTTGCCCGAATCAACTTGACCACAGAGTGGTCATAGGAGCCTTCCTTCTGCGGCCCGAATCAACTTGACCGTAGAGTTGATATAGGAGCCTTCTTTCTGCGGCCTGAATCAACCAGGCCGTATAACGCCTATGCGGTCGGTATTTTCATGCTTCTACATATGTGTCACAGTTGAGACAATACGTGGCAGACCCCAACCATGTGTTAGATCACTCGAAGATCGAGGTGGAACCGAGCCTTAGCTATTCGGAGCAGACTGTAGAAATTTTGGACCACAGAGAGAAGGTGTTGCAGAATCAGACAATTTCCTTGGTTCGTGTCGCGTGGAGACATCACTCCCCGGACGAATCCACATGGGAGAGAGAGGATAAGATGTGCAAGCGTTACCCTTTCCTTTTCGAGCCATGAGGTATATTTCTATCTTGTGCCTATCTCAAATTTCGAGGACAAAATTTTTCTAAGAGAGGTAGATTTGTAAACCCTCGAAACAATACTTGTCTTACTTTTTAGGAATTTATTTCTTGATAAAATGAGTATATAAATATTTATTCAGTTAAAAGGGCAAAGGAAAGGGTCTATGTAAAGCCAAACCAATGAAAGGGTTTTGTGCAAAACTCCAAAAATTTAAGTGTTGTTGCTGGCCGTTTATGAGAGAGTCGACTACTAAAGATAACCCTCAATCGAATTCAAAATTTGATTTCCCTAATCCCATTCAAAGTTGAGGTATATCCCTAACCTCTCTATATAAGAGGGATCGACCAAGTTCTCCCACTTTTTCCTTAACAAACCCTACGAAGCCTATTCTCCTTCGAAATTATGGTCCCCGTGACAGTTCTTGTGCCATCCTCCATGATGTGATCCTCAGTAGAGCCTTCTATAGTAGGTAAGTAAGACATTTTGATTCCTTGATCAGTACGAATTATAGGCTATGAACTGTTTGTAATTTTATCATAAAGGAAATTTAGATTCTAAACTATTTGTATATCTAGACACATCTTAGACAGAGGGCTAAGATGATACTGCACAACACTATAGATTAGGATATGATACTCTAGCAAATAGAGGATTTACAAATGCAATAGGTGTATGATGTGTGGGTATAATTAAAGATGTGTGCAGGTAGGGATAGAAAATAGGAAAAAGCCTTAGAATATGTGAATACACATAGATGCCTATTGAGATCTGGTGATAGCCAGGCCTATGAGCAGGATGAAGGGGAGAGTTTGTTCAGTCGAGTATAGAGGAGTTTACCCTATACTCGTGTGCCAATAAAGTACTAATCCATGTAGATGTTACCTATATGTTCAGAAAGGATAGGGAGTATCGAACTTGGTGTAACTCTTGTATGTACCAGAGTTTGGCTAGGAACAGTTGAATTAAACTAGGATACAGGGTTGAGCATTCAAATAAAAAATAGCCATCTGTACAAACTTACTATCATATGGGTGTTTGTTGGATTAACTACAGTTGTATAGTAGGCAGGTATAGGTCGAGGTATCGGTGTAGTTTAGTTACCTATGTATTCGGACCAAATATTAAAGTAATTTAGAATCAAGAGAACCCTGGGTTCCCATCTTCGAATAGGTGTTCCTGGGAAGACATGTACCCAGTATGTATAACCGTTCTTGTGAAACAGCAGAACAATAGGGAATCGGGGTACTTGGTGTCTGTTACACTAATGTAACAGAAATTGGTCAGCAGTACAACAGAGCAATGCTCTTAGGGGTGCTTTGATACCTGAGTATAGGTCATAGGAGTTGAACAGTAGGATATGGCAACCTATCCAGATAACTATCGAGAAGTACAGGAAGTATCAGTCCTTGCCAAATAAAAAGAAGAATCAGAACATTAGGCATGGGTGTCAATAGGGACTGTGGGCATGTCTGTGCTTGCACATGATGCATATGTGCAAGTATGAGGGTGTATAGGAGCCAAGTAACATGACATGTAAAGGATTGAGTACCCACATAGAAGTCTAGTATTGGGATGTATCAGTGGTAGGCTAAGATAGGATTAAGTTGTATCAGATTACTTTGTGTCAGTTTTACTATTGTATCAGGGTGTCTTAGTGTATCAGTTTACACCAATGTACCGTTAGCACCAGTTAAAGGAAGGGGAAAACCTCACATAGATGTGTAAATTTGTTAATCACCTGATAGGACAACAGACAAGTCCATCTGTACCTAGGTTCAGGTATAGGGATATAAATTATACAGACTCCAATGGAAGTATATTGGATATCTTATTAGAGGATACATAACTGGAATATGCTACTCTAGTTAATAGGTAGCAATCTAGAAAGGGCATAGCAGTTTAGGGAATAGGTTTTAAACCTGTAGATGTATAGGTGAATGCTCACTATCACCTGGGATAGCCAAATACTGGGTAGTAGCAGCAGTACATTAACTATAGGCTAGTATATATGGAACAGTTTTAGTGCAAGGAAGCAGTAGGTTACATAGCCTATATGTAAAATCCCCAAAATTTTAATAATTTTATTTTAATTAAACGTATTTTTACAGTATTTATAATTTATTGGATTTTTATTATTTTACATTTTGCTAATAATTTGGTAGCTAGCAAAATGCTACAATAGAGGTAATCATAGATTAAGGTTACTTATTTGAAATTATGAACAAAATAATATATATATATATATATATATATATATATATATATATATATATATATATATATATATATATATATATATATATATATATATATATATAATATATAATATATATATTTTTATATATATATATATATATATAAAATATATATATATATATATATATATATATATATATATATATATATATATATATTATATATATATATATATATATATATATATATATATATATTAGTTTTATATATATATATATATATATATATATATATATATATATATATATATAAATATATATATATATATATATATATATATATATATATATTATTTATTTATTTATTTATTTATTTATATATATATATATAATATATATATATATATATATATATATATATATATATATATATATATATATATATATATATATATATATATATATATATAAATATATATATATATATATATATATATATATATATATATATATATATATATATATATATATATTAGTTTCAAAATTTTAAGGAAATTTTATTCCTTCTTTTAAATATTAAACAATATTGCATTTAATTTGTGATTTTGTTTATAGTAAAAAATAAAAATAAAATAATAGCAGTTAATGGCTATATGTTGTATAAACATATGTATAGTCCATGCTAAAATTGTACTAGAATAGGTTAGAAATATTTTGGTAATTTTAGGATTTTTTTTAATAATTTTTTGATTTAATTATTGTGTCGATATATATATATATATATATATATATATATATATATATATATATATATATTAAAAATATATATATATATATATATATATATATATATATATATATATATATATATATAATCAGTAGAAAAAAAAAGGCAGGCACTACTGTTCCCTTGCGAGAACAGTAGAAATCAAGCCCGAGCCATATGAGAAATCCCGACCCCCCCTATAATACACGTTAAAAAAAGGAAAGAAATGAAACGAACTCTACCAAAACCCTAAACCACCAGCCGCCACGCGCTGACCCCGACCTCGTGCACACGCGTGCGCCGCCCCGCGGTGGCCGCCGGCACCGCAAGACCGCCCGGAGCAACCGCAATAGGACGCCGCATCATTTTTTTGGTCTTGTATGCCAAGTTTGGTCTGATTCTGAGAAGGTCGATCGGAACGCCTATTTGGCGGGCCCGTGACCCGCTCCAACGGACAAAATTGTGCACGGCCCACCAAAATCCAACTTTGGACATACGGTTGGGTTCGTCTTCTCAAACCGAACCCATATACATGTAGTTTGACGACTTTAGAGACCATAGGTATTGGCACGCTTTTCGGTGTAAAGCTGGTCCAATGATAGACATCGTTTTGATCCGAAATTACGATTTTGCCTCTGTTCCAGCATTTGACTTTTGGACAGGCATTTTTTAGACATATCTTTTATTCTAAACACGTTCGTGGTGTTTATTTCAGCATTCGAGGAAGTATGCGGGATTTGGCTTTCATCGTTGTACTATTCTGACGGTTCGAGCTATTGGACGTCACCCTTTTGCACACAACCTCAGGCAAGATACCTTGCCATTTATATTGTTTATAATTAGTCTACATTTTATTTATTGCATATTACTATTCATTTACTTCCAGTCCTTTTAGCTGTACCATTATTACAGTTCATGATTTACTGTCTGTTCAGTGATATTAGCTTTACTTTAATTATATCCTTTGATTGCATATGGACTTAGAGTTAAGGGACTACCATTTGTAGTGTATTGCATATACCTCGACACAATTGTACTACGAGTATGTGTGAGATGATTAGCATGTAGAGGTCCTTGCGTGTTGGCTGATCACCCGTGCGCATGCGTTAGGTCTAACTGCTAATAGAGGTATGTTAGGAGACTTAGCAGTTAGTAGAGGTACATGATCGCGGATGCGGCTTAGATAGGTGCATAGGGAGGGAAAAATATTTTTTTGTCGTATGGGATTCTATTACACATTCCCTTGTAACCCGGAAGCTCTGCTGAAGATACGGGCATGCTTAATTCCCCTCATGTTGGCCACTGACGTTCTTGGACATTATGCGCTTGGGGTAAGATGATCCACTCAGATTGGCTACTGTCGTTTTTGAACGTCATGCGCTTAGGTCACTGGTGCCCAAGTGGGGACTATACCAGATCCTATTTATAGTCGGGGTTCATGCGACGAAAGGTTTGTTCTTAACTGCATAAACACATTAGAATGGTTAGGTAACCGTAGTCAATGTCATGCCACCCCCGTTCTTTTAGTAGCCTGGGACAATGTCGCATCACGAAATAGGGTTCTACCCCTTGTCCTTGTTTGGTGTAGGGGTAGTTCACTGTTTCGATGATGAGATATTGAACCTTATTACGATTGGGACTATTTTATTTTACTGGTGGTTTGTGATATATTATATATTCAGTTTATTATGGCATATTCTTCTTGTATCTTATTATATCCCTATGAGGACCTGGTGATCTCTCCAGGTGTGTGCTTCTGTGATATTCGCAGGTGTTCTAGCCAAGATCCTGCTCTTCTCCATTTCTTCGAAGAGGATTGCTCTTGGTTCGTCTTGCCATTTTTATCTATCTTTCCTTGTATATTTCTCTCTTTTAAAATAGTTGATAGTGGATTTGTCTCCGCCCAACTACATATATAAATGACAAATTTTATAGTTGATTTATATTATTATCCTCTTATTTGGTGGATGAGATTTAGTTGTCTTGGTTTACTGCATTTTACAGCTTATGGATACATACGAGGTTTCCATATATTGGAGTATTCTTTGTATGTGTGCAGCTGACATGTCCACGTACTTAGTCCCAAGTATTTTGGGACTGGGGCGTTATACTATATATTTATAAAAGGATATCCTAGAAGTCAGTGGTAGGAAATATATATGGATTTGGGGCTGTGTGCACATATGATGGTATCATATACCAGTCCAACATATACCAACAAGACAGCAATGACAAAAAACCTATAAATGGAAACTATGTAGGAAAGTATCAAGAGTTAAGATATGGTAAGGTTGAGAGTATTAAAAATATGGTGGGTTACATAAATAGACAATAAGAGCTGCAAGAAACTTCACAAGTATGAATATAAGATTAGCATATCCATTAGGTAAGAGTAACCAGAATGGCCTGCCTACCTACCGAGGGTACAAACAGAAATAGAAAATGGTCTAGAAGTCTAACAAGAGAATAGATAGATTGCTAATTTCTTTTATTACCTTATTGATACTGTAAACTCTAAAAATAGGTTACTTGGACTAGAGTTTGACACCGGACTCGTACCAGCATCTCAGGACTCCAGGCGAGTACATTTATTGTTTGTTTCTAACATTGTTAACTACTATATCTCAGTGATAGTTGTATGATGCATTGATTCTCGACACGCTCGTTACACAGATACCACATCATGTACTTTCTTTCATATTTTGCCACATTTCCTATATGTCATGTCAGGGCGGGGAAGTACCAAGTAGGTGTGTGATCAAACCAGTAGACCGTATTTATTTTATTGATATTTAGACCGTAAGGATACAAATCCTATATAGACCATATGGTATAGTGTCCCAGACGATCACACATTGAAAGGAGTACTTCGACACACTTAGATTGTTAGGTTTTCTTATTTTACTTTTGCATATTCTCATATATTTCTCTGTCTACTGTTCAGCATATTGCCATGTTATAGTTCTCTCTATTGCCATATATTTTATGACTAACTCTTGTCTTATAGTCGTTATCATATATTTGGAACTGCACTTAATGAATTATACTCGTTCCATCCTGACTGGATAAACATTTTAGGTGATTGTGATGAGGACGGGTGCCCTGACCAGTGTGGTCCGTACATGGGAGATATAGTTGAGGCTGAATTTGCCTTTCAGGAGGATTTTGCAGCATTTGACCCAGCTGCGAATGCTTATATAGAATTAGATTTAGTTTGAGGCCGAATTTGTCTCCGGGTTTAGTGGATATTTTGATTATTTGACATTTTGAGACATGTAGTTTTGGAGATTGGTTACCTTTTGGGATTTTATTTATTTCATGGTTTTGCGACTTATATATATTTCTCTATTCCATTCATCTAGAGCTGAGTTTTGTTGGTTATGTGTTGTTGCCTCCCAAGTATAGTATATTCATACTGTGTGGTTGTTCATCATATACTAATTACAGCGTTCGCCCGTCGACACTGCGGCATAGGCTGGGCGTGCGCACGATTCATGCCCAAATTCTAGGTGCGGGTCATGACACTAACATTCAGACCATCTTTGAGGGACAAGCAATTGTTTATCTTTTTGAAACATAATAATCAGTTCTATGCAGATTTAGCATATCATTCTACCTTTCACAACATTTTAATTTAGAACATGTGAGTATCTCTTACTTTAGCAGGCAACAATCTTATTCTTAGCATGCAGATTTTTTTTCTTGTTCTTAGCATAGCAACATGTGTGTTCTCTTAAAAGCATAATAATCGTTGTATTAGCATTCTCAATGGTTACCATCTTGTTATTAGTAACAATATTTATTTCAAAAACTTATATTTTTATTAGGCGTGAGCAAATCAGAAAATAAGTCTTCGTCCACTCACCTAGATCAATCGTCTTTTGTTGCAGAGCCAGCAATCCGATCTCTTTGTCTATCTTGTGCCTTCGCGGAGCGGGACACTACAATTATGGCATTTTTAAGTTGCTATTATTGCTAAAAATGAGGATGAATACTATGATGAAATTGGGTAATTTTGGACAAAAAAACATATGTATACACCTAAATCTAACCATACGTATCATGAGATACCATGACACAACACCATGTATCCTATTTAGGACACATACACCCAATTTCAACTCAAAAATGACACAAAAAAATTTGGGGACACGTATCGAATACTTGGTGGTCACAAATTCGTAACAAATACAAATTGAGCATAGAAATCAATACTATTCATGATAAATACCTAGATCTACCAAATTAAAAGCTTCTAATATCTAGATCTATCATTAGGAAGTCAAATCCACCTATGGAAAGGTTAGTATGGGTTCAATGGGTGTTCTTAACCATGAAATTGGTGAAGAATAGATATTTACCCAACTTGTGTGTCCCTTATTTAGAGAACTCTGAATTTAGACATGGAAGGGATGAGTTGAAAACGATATCCTAGCAAGCTTCTCTCCTATGGATCTTCTTGTGCTCTGAAATACTCTAGCCTTCATGATGGTGAGGATAAGAGGAATTGGAAGTTGGATTTGCTTGGAAAAGAAGAAGCTTTAGAAAAAAATAAGGCTAATGAGTGAAATGGAATGAATGGTTGAATCCCTAATTAGAAACTATCTCTTATAGTATGGTCTTGGTCATGCCAAAATCTCAAGTTTGAACCTCTCCATTTGTCATGAATAGAATCTAATTAACTAACTGAAGGAATCGGTACAACTAAAAGGAATATTCCTTTCATGACAACTGTCAAGCCTCGCTCCCATAGGAGCGATCGTCCTCGCTAAGGCGTGATGTCGCACGAGCCTAGATTGCGCTCGTGTAAGGTGGGTTCCATAATGGCCGATTACAGCGTCTGCGATGGAGTCGTCGCACAGAAGTCCCAAGCAGAGACATTGAATATGCCAGCAAAAATTTAGAACAAAACACAAGTCATTTAAAAGAGGCATTTTATTTATATTGAAACAAGGATTACAATGGGGCGCAAGGCCAAGATTATAAGTCACTCAAGCTCACTCTTCTCACATTACAAGTCACTCAGCTCTCTCTCTCTCTCTCTCTCATCTCTCAATACAAGTCTTGAACCAGCGGATGCTTCGGAGAGGCGATGTCCATACATTATGTCCCGTATATGTCTTGACTCCATGCGACCGCACGTTTCGAATCGCCAAGGAACTCCATGCCTCGACGCATCCAAGCGAGCTCCGCGCCACGAGCTTCTACCTATTCCTGCACATACAAAATCGATACGTTCATTTACTTTATGCAACATAACCCTTTTGATTGTCTTTCTACTCTTGTCTTAGGATCAGTTTTAGGACTGACGCCTTTGCCTATTTTGTGTCTCTAGACCATCCCGTGCTTGCAATAACAACGTCAACTCATGCCTTGCCTCTAGGCCCTTTTTGTGCCAACAACGTTAATCTATCAAGTCGTGCATACTTTTCGGCCCATAATTAGAAATGCAACTATACGATAGTGTCCAATTCCCACGTAACCGTGCTACCTCTTTGAGGCAGTGCCTCGCCACTTACTAACTTACCTATACTTGTGTTATGATAGCGTGGTCGTGTCTCATATAACGAGGTCGTACCCTACAACTCAACGTAACTTCATCCAACTTGCCCTACGGCCCTTCTCGACTTAACTCGCAACAGCTCAAGTCTAACTCATGCAACTCTATGCCAACGACTTAACACTCGATGCCACATCTCGTGCCAAAGCACGTCGCCTTCGTTGTAGCCAAATCTTAGGCCCAGACATTGTGTTCTAACTGTGTACACCATCAATGCGACTCAATCCAAAGACACACACGCGGATTGCCGCCCGTGCTGACCCATCCATATGAATGGTCACTGGTATTAACTAGCCATCGTGGATATAGCCTGGAAAATGGGATCCTTGTACCGCACGTAGCGATCTCTGATGCAAGTCTCCAAACTACCATTGTCTATTACCCAACTCGGCTATTACCGGTTTCTTCCTAGGCCGAGTCGGTCCCGTTGCCCCGAGTTGCCGCTCGAAGAAACAATCGCCCTTATCGACTAGTTGTCCATGGTTACGCACCTACGCTAACTTCTAGACTTAACGTAATTACATGGCCTCATCATCGTCACTTAGTTCCTTTCCTTTACTTTCTTCCACTTTTCATACTTCTTTTGCAGAGCCCAAACCAGGGTTGCCTCGGCGACTGACCTACAGTCTCGACATATTTCCTCTTGGCGACTAGCCATCGCTTAGACTTAACATTCTTTGAACTCAAGGAACGGCTACTGCATAGCCTTCCCACTGAACCAACCGTGGCTCGTACCTTAAACCAACTCGTGTTCTTCGCGACGCTATTGCCCAAGTCATACCTTATATGATGGGTCTTGGGATCGTGGGACTATTTAACTTGACAATCGCAAAAAGAGCAGGATAGCACTTGGAATGACTTAGGTCGACCGGCATAACTTTGCCTAACATACTCAAGCCTACAACTTAACCCGAGGGACGAGCAAAGGCTATGCCAAGCCTTGCATCGTGCAAGCGTGCATGCTTTATCGAGCATTTACGCGGGCAACGCCTATGACTTAGGCTAATTCATGGTTTCGTATCGAATACCAACTTTCCTTCTCCCAAGCCGCAGGACGAAGGACCGAGTGTCAATTTTCAAAGCCATCTTACAACGATTCTAAGCCGACCGTGGGACCTTTTTCCATGTTCTAACTCAATTCGACCCGACTTGGGATTATTCTTTTAGCAATGTGGATTCGTCTCTTTTATTATCAAGCCTACTAGTGCATTTAAAAACTTTTATTTTATTAGTGTGAAGGCCAAGCTGAGGCAAGTTCACCGAAGCCACCCACCTGAGCGAGGGGTCGCCTCGACCGAGTGGGCCTTTGAGTCGCCATTGCAAGGCTAAGTCCGAACGCTGTTGGCGTTTTGATTCCTCCGATTAACTGAGCGGGACGGGGCACTACATCATACACCACTCAAAAAAAGTTTTATCCTCGAAACTAACTGAGTACTTACTCATTGACTTATCACTCGATATTCAACGACTCTCGTGCACAAACTTCGCTTAGGTGTTTCCTCAATCCGAGCCACGCTCGCGCTTACCGCTAACTTAGTCATATGGCATACTAGCCAATCAACCAACATTCAGGTTCATCTTAAATCAACTATCACACTCCACCTTTTCATTTCTTCGAAACACTATTTCAAAATCTTTGACACTTTTTTATTCTTCTATTCTCACTTGATTCAACGTATCACTTAGTTTGGATCGTGCACATATTTTAGGCGTCTCCAAAATACATGCATTTCAGCCAAGCCTCGTGATAGCTAATTCCGCCATCACTACTCGAGTCGGATCGTGCACTTATTCAAGCGTCCCTGATATACATGCATGTCAACCGAGCCTCGTGAGCGGTGTCTCCACAATTCCTATCTCTTTGCACTAGGACGTCTGCCTAAACGCTAGGCTATGTCTTTAGGCTAAGGTCATCCATCAGTATTGAAATCATAGTTCCCAAACAATAATATCAACACTGACCCCATCCTAAGGTTAAACCAAATTGATAGTACGGGATTTTTTATCCAAGCTCGCATCACTCCGATTTCTAAACATCGAGCATCGATTCCCTATACACATCCCAACATTCGTTGTACGGGTCTGAGTCATTCAACAAAGCCATCCTACGATAACTCACGTTTCAACCAATTCCTTGACATATCAATATCACTCGTTTATCAAGTCATTTCGCATAGTCTATCTCTTTGAACATGTTCGACGTAATCCGTCTATCAATCTTTTCAAGTCAAGCACGCTACGACACTGTAAAACCCCTAAATTTTTACTATATTTTTTTAATAAATTGGTAATGATTATTTTTTTAGTATTGTACGTCGCGTAGTTTTATTGTACGTCGTGCGCGGAAATTCGTTTTTCGAATTTGCTCAATGAGTGCGATTATGTGCGAGCGTACATGTTTTTAGAAAAACATTTTTTCCTATTTTTATAGTTTCAAATAATATATATAATAGTTATTTTAGCTATCTTACCAAAGTTTCCAAGTTATTATTTTATTTATAAAAAGTCTTTCGTTTATAACAGTTATTAATAATAAATAAAAATTCTTCGTGCATACATATATTTCATAAATATTTTATTAGTTTATTTTAAATAATAAATTATTATTATATGTATTTTTAGAAAATATATTTTGAAATTTTGTGGCAATTTAAATCTTTGATTGGATTTTTATGGATTTGATTTAAACAGCTTAAATTTAAAGATAGAATTTATATTTAATTTAAGTTTAGAATTCTTGATTTAAATTAGAATTTAATTTAGATTTATATTGATTGAATTGATTTAAATTTAATAATTGAATTATCCAAATTGGATTTTAAATATTCCTAATCCTTATCCAACTGGGAATTCCCATATCCTATAAAAAGTAAGGTACTCCTCCATAAATCTCTATCATTCATTACTCCTCTACAAATATTTCTCCACAACGTGCGTGCATCGTGTCCGTGCCAACCCAAGCCAGCGTGCATCGTGTCTGTGAATCTTATTCCAGCTTCAGTACAATAATCCACGTCATGTCGGACAGCTCCCGACACGACGACATGAAATTTAACCCTACGCCCGCTGCCGTTCTCCGACTCCCTGTCACCCGATATCACCATCATGCCTTCCCGAAACCCTCTTCTCCCACACCAGCCCCCTCTCTCGGCCAACGGCCGCAGACCCGAAACCCCTAATCCTAGAAACACCATTGTTTGCCATGAAATATAAAAGAGCAGAACAATTATCGGAGGACTGGACTTTTACTTCACAATACAAACTCGCTTGTACAAAGAAAGCCTAGGGACGAAAACCTAGGTACAGCAATCTAAGTATAATTTTTTATTTTAGATTCTGGAGGGTGACGGTAGAGGCTCGGGAAAGCGACGACAGCTCTGCCTTACTCCCTGGACGATCGGGTGCAGCCTTGACTCTGTAGAAGAATTGCTTGGCATTGCTGAAGAAATGCTCTCCTTTCATGCTCCGTATATTCTCTCTCTAGCTCTCTGGCTCTCTATGTCTCTCTTTTTTTTATCTGAGAATCTCCTCTCTCTGTATGTCTCTCGCAAGGAAATGGCACCTTGCTATTTATAAGAGTGGGGGGCATCATTAGGGTTTGCAATGATTGCCCATTCTTAAAAGTCGGCGGCCAAAGATCACTGGATCTGGGCCGTTTATCTTGAATGTACGAGATTTGAGCAATAAATGTGATTGCATCAAATCTTTTGTGGGTAATTAATGATGATTGACATAAATTCTCCTGATTTGTCATGCCAACCTCGGATTTCTCGACATGTGTCATTAATTTGCTTGTTTGCAAATGATCTGATTTGATCCTAATATTTTATTGGGATTTGTTGAGGGATTTCGATCAATTTGATGCCATGTGCCCTGCTATCATGCCACGTGTCAAGGCTGCCTGAGAGTGGCCCCCCTGAACATTTAGATCGCATGATAATGATCTGAGCCGCATGAGTGTAGGTGACCGCATGATAGGTGCCTTCTTCATGAACCGCATGAAGATAGTCTTCGTGAGCCGCATGGGGATAGTCTTCGTAAGCCGCATGGGGATAGTCTTCGTGAGCCGCTTGGGGCAGCCTCCGTTTGAGCCGCATGGGGTGGTCTCTACTTGAGCCGTATGCGACTGTCCACGTGTCAAATCCTTATAAAGGTTTCTGGATTTCGGGAGATTGTGTCAGAGATTTCCTTCATTTCTTTAGAAGTCTGCCATTATGACGGAGTCATAATTGTATTTTTGTGTCAGGGCTATCATGTGTCAGAGCTGTCAGCCGTCAAGGCATTTAATGCAGTAAAGGACAAACGGAAGAGCTGTTTGCAGGCCACGTGGCTCCTCTCTGAGCCGCATAGAACTTGTTTGAGCCGCATAGACGCTTGAGCCGCATGGATCCTTGAACCGCATGAACTCTCTGAGCCGCATGGGGCTCCCTGGCCGCATGGATCTTTCTTTATTCTTTTCCATGCTTCTACAAGACCCCCTTCAAAGTTTTCAATTTACAAAATTGAAATACTTTGAATAAGAAGCATGGCCATGTATAAACTCTTCTGGCCGCATATGATGTTCTGGCCGCATGGATGTCTCGTCCGCATTGAGTCAACCAGCCGCAGGGACTTTTGGGCCGCATAGCTCCTTGCCACGTGTGCGTGTCTTTAATTACCTTAAATTCGTTTTAGTGCCACCTTTAGGAGAAATCCCAAGGGTTGGCTCATTAAATCTTTTAGATTTTATGCCCTGGGTGAATCTTCTTTATGGGAGAGGGGACATAATCCGAGGAGTCGATTTCGTCTTTTCCGAGGTGGTTATTAGTCTACGTGTCCCTCCCTCTCTTGTCCTCCTATAAATAAGAGGAGTTTAAGAGAGAAAACTTCTTTACTTTTTCCTTTACTTCGAACCTTCCCTACCCTGATTGTCATCCTCTTCTTCAACCACCAATGGCTCCCAAGAAGACCGTTGCGCCGAAGGGCAAGAAGGTGGCGTCTTCGTCTTCTGCGGTGGCGAAGGTCAAGAAGACTGCCTCTACTTCGACTGTGGCCGCTCCTCAGCCGGCCGACGTGCCCGCAGCTCACCCTGACGTCCATCCCCCTAATGCTGGTAAGGACTTTATGTGGGTTTAAATAACCCTAACTGCTATAGCTACGTTGCATGCTTTATGCACGAGCCTTTATTTTCATGTGAGCCGCATGTTCGTCCTATGGCCGAGCCACGAGCCGCATAAGAATAGCCACTGTGGCCGCATACGCGCTTCGCCAACGAAGCCGCATAAGCTACACTGAGCCGCATAGCTTCGCACACATTTGTCTGTCACGTGGTCTGCACGAACTTATCCGATCCCTGAGGGCCCTATGAAAGCACTGCCGCATGACCCTTCAATGAATGGAGCCGCATAAATGTTCTTCTGAGCTTGAGCCGCATGAGGCTTCAGTAAGTTGGAGCCGCATAAGTGTTCTCCTGAGCCGCATGAGACTTCGTTAAGTTGGAGCCGTATAAGCTCGAAAGCACCCATCAGTTCCTTTTTGTCCATCTTTTTAACTTATCTTTTTCTGTCTTCTTCTTAGTGAATTTGTCGGTTAATGCTGCTGGAGAACTCCTGGTAGGCAGTGCCCAAGCTGCTCTGGGCTATAGGTACGACTATATAGTTCAGCATATGGCGGACCAGTTTTCGAGTAACGAGCCTTCGGCGAGATTGAATGCCCTCAAGAACCAGTCTTTCTATTTTCTTAACTATATGATGAACTCGGGGAAATTAGAAGGGGAATACTTGAAGCCCGCATTCTTCTTTGGAGACGCCTTGACTGTGAAGAACAGTCAGATTCTGGAGGTGTCAGAGAACTGGAGTTTTGTTTCTAACGGGATGGCGATCCGCAACCCCCAGATGGAGCGTCACTTTCCTTTATCTTGGTTCAATATGCTTCCACTGGACCGAAAGATGGAAGAGTCTTTAACTCCTACCCGAAGTGGAATGTTTGTGGGAGACATCCATTATAACAACAGCCAGAAGTCAGTGTATGCGAGCAAGGTGCATACCAGTCGTTCTGTAATAGGATTAGCCCTGGGTACTTTCTTGAATGTGCCGGGTCCCAATTTTATGTTTTCTACAGCCGACACTTTTATGAACCAACTTGCTCAGAAGGGCTCCTATCCCATTGGTCGGTTGATGCTTCCTAGTTGGATACATCTCATTCCCTCGTGGACCAATCTGTCTATGTGGATTTTGCCAAAGTATGAGGCCTTTCTGTGTGAGATTGGTCTTTACCATGCTATTCGGGGCACCAGCTATGGCTTGCCTATAAACAAGAGATTATTTATATCTCTACTGGAGATATATAACTGCCGTACGGGAACCTTCTATACACCCGTAGGGGAAATGGGGCTTGTGCTCCATGAAATACATGTGGTCTCCAAGCTTTCTTGGAGGGACGAAGCTTTTGAGGTGTATACTCCCACGAATGAGGAGTTCGAAGAGTTGGAAAGACGGTATCCAGGCTTCGTGGCTCTTTATCAAGAGATATTGTGCCATTATAGCACCTGTCATCAAATAGCCAAAAAGGATAGCAGCTCGGAAGGGAATGCCCCTCATACCAAGGACTGGGTGCACTATCTCTTCACGACGGATGCCTCAGGTCAAGTTACTTCCCGACGTCCTCAATTCCGGGAGGCGGTTAAAGCCTTAGTGTCGTCGGCTAAGAGGGTGGCCACCACTAGTGACAGATTCGGGAGTAAAATTGACTCTTTTAGTTATTTTTATCAGGATACCCAAGAGTTGTCAGAGAAGTCGCTCCTGGCGGGATTCTTGATGATATGGCTGCAAAATTGTGTAGTCTTGGGAGGAGCAGGTTCTATCGAGAGGATCAGTCACAATTTCATCCTTCCGGCTGTGAAGTTAGTTTTGCGAGTCTGGCTAGCTCTCCTTTCGACCATGGTGTGCAGCATACACCGTGTTTTTCGTACTTTCACATCCAAGGTTATTGCCCACGATGTGACAAAAGATTTTGAACGGACTGAGCTGCCCTATCATTATCTGATGGGGTGGCTGTTGATGCATTATCCGTCCTTGATAAGACCAGGCTCTAAAGACGGCGTAACTGATGACGACGCTTTTATCTTTCGCTATCGTAATGAGTCTTGGGAATTCGAGACCATGCGTGCTTGCTGGATGGCACTGGCAAGGGCAGACATGTACAACATTTTTGTATCTGTCCCTCGTTTTACTGATGAGGAAATAGCGGCTGTCCATCTCGACGGTATTGGGCCCCTCAACTTCTGGACGGCCAGATACTTCTGTGGCTGCGTAACATCCACCCCGCTCATCTGGTGTATCGCAACCGTAATACTGTCTTTCTGGAGCCTTATCTGCCTAGCAGGTTCGCCCGGCAATTTGGATATAGTCAGCTTTTTCTAGACAGCCCCAGCTCTTGTCTGGGTTTTGAAGGTAGCCTTCTTGACGGCATCAGAGCCTGGCATTACTATGATATATTCCATACCCGTACCATTTTCTCAGTTCCTGCCATCAAGGCATCGGTAGAGATCTTGTATATAGCGGCTCTGTACTACGTCATGGCGAACAAGCCCCCTGTCGGTTTTAACCCGGGTACCAGTTTCATCGTTGGTACCGTCCTGGATGAGGGTTCCCAGGGGGCCAAGACAAGGAAGAGGAAGAACAGAGTCGAAGTGCCAGAATCGGACTCCGCTGCTGTAGATGACGAAGGCGACGAGCATGATGAAGATGACTCTTCCCTTCCGGTGGCAGATGTAGGGGCGGATCAGCCGCCTGTTTTGCCAGATGAGATGGTGGTAGATCAGCCATCCGTTGCACCCGGCCCTGCACGAAAGCGTAGCAGGCAACTTTCTCCTGTCGGCGGCATTCCTCGCTCTCAGAAATTGGCTGTGACCAGACACCGCGGGCTAACTATAAAGGAAAGAGGCAAAGAAGTTGACCCCGCATCAGAGGTAAATAAGTTACTACCGGTCCTTCCTTTCTTCTAGATTTGATTTTAATCATCTTCCTTCCCTCTTGTAGGCATCAGAAAAAGAGGACTCTCGGGTTGCCGAGGTCGTAACTCGAGATGACGGGGGCTCCGGTGAGCCTACTCCTGAAATTGCTGAATTTTGTTAAGATGATGCTGATCGAGTTGCCTCTCCCTCCGAGGTAGCTGGGTCAGAGGAGCCGGCCGAATTTAATTTGGAGATCGCGGGTGAGGAGACCCTGCCAGCTGTGAACGAGCTGCAGCCTCCATGCTCCTCTCCTGGTAAGATAAGCCGAATCTTAACTTGCGATGAGGCCTATCTGCTCTATCATCACATCCTTCGGGTCACGTCGATTGATCATTATCATGGACATGCAGGTCCTGCCTCTCCAGTGCCGAGGATGGACATTGTTGAGACAGACTCTGCCGAAGGGGCACTGGCGGAAAGGAGCGTACCTCCTCCCCTTCCTGCTCGTCTTGATGGGCCTCCTGCGGGCTCGAGTTCGGCAAGTCCGGTGATGGGACAACCGGGGCAGGGGACGATGGTCCTTGTGTCTTCCTCTGCTCGGGCGGCCCTAAGAGTCGACCTCTCCGCCCTGCCAAGTGTCCAGGCTCTTCGGGTGGCAGAGGAAGAGTTAGCCGCTATCCGTGCATCGTTCTGCTCGAAAGTTGCCCCCCTAGTGGCAAGTTCTAGTACCACTCCTTCGATGCTGCCGACCACGCTTCCTCTGACGCCGTCCTCTACAGAGGTCCTGAACGAGGCATTACAGGACGTGGTCGACAGCTTTTATCGTCACTTGAAAAGGAGATAGACGCTGCTGTAGAGAGAGGGACCTCTTTCGTCTTGGCCCGACAATGCGCCCAGGGTCAAATTGATATCCTTAAGGCCCTTCCTGGTGGGACAGGGGTGGCTGCACTTTTAGAGGCAAAATTGCTGGAGACTGATCAGCTGGTGGCCCAGCTTCAGGTACTACGGCAGGTTGATCTGTCTACTGCTATAGATCAGAAGCATGGCTCCCTCACAACTGCTATAGAGAAGGCGAGGGCTGCTCAGGATAAAACCAGGCCGGCCATATTGAAGGATCTCCGCTCTCTGTCTGATCGATATAATCAATTGAGCCATGAGAGTGAAGATGTTACGGCTCGAAAAGCGATTGCCTCCCGCGAGATTACTGACACGCGGGAGCAGATCCTTGAGCTTCAGAGGAAGTTAACTTTCTTTGAGTCTGAGCTTGAGGTTGCCCGGATCGACAGGGGGCTAATTATCCAGTAGGCTGACAAAGTCAATAAAGCTTCGGTTGACCTGGAAGTGGCTCTGAAGAAATTGGACGATGACTGGTCGGCACTCATGGACCTGGATAATGGGGAGCGGTTGTCCCAGGAGGCTGAGCGCCGAGCTAGACAGAGGCTTGAGCGGGGTACTGCCTTAGTGAGAAACCGCCTCTTGGAGTTGTGTAATGCCGAACTATAGTCGGCCTTTTTCTCGTTTTGTTTATGTTCTCTTTTTTTTCCTTTTTGAGAGGAACGTGGTCCCAAAACATGTAATGCTTTTTGGCTTCCAAATAAAAGAGTATATTTCATTTTATCCTTTATCTGTACTGCTTGTTGTGCTTGTGGTGTTATGGCGGTATTTGCCCTGCATGGGGGACTTGTTTGTGGACCTGTTACCCCTGGCATACCTTGGTTTTAGGTACGGATAACAAGTTTGATTGGGGATACCTAGAACAGTTCCACGGTAAGGTGGTCGTGGGTGTTCGGAGTATCGGAAGATAGAATTCCATGGAGCAGCTGGGCTCCCGGGGCATGATGAGGAATGGTGGGCCTGTACTAAGAGACTTAGCAAAGGACATTTGTGGGCCTATTATCCTTGGCGTACCCCGACTTAGGATACGAATAATAGGATGAAGGGGAACCAACATACTTACTCATAGGTAATGAGGACATGGCATGTATGAGGGTTTTACCGTGGAGTCTTCCTACTCAGAGGTAATGAGGACATGGCAGGAGTGGACTCAACGGAGAATATTTGTGGTCAACAGAGGACATTTGTGGGCCTATTACCCTTGGCGTACCCTGGTTCAGGGTACGGATAATAAGACGAGAGAGAACCAATATACTTACTCAGAGGTAATGAGGACATGGTAAGTACGGAGGTTTTACCGTGGAGTCTTCCTACTCAGAGGTAATGAGGACATGGCAGGAGTGGACTCAGCGGAGAATATTTGTGGACCTATTATCCTTGGCGTACTCCGATTGTGGGTACGGATAATCAGTCGAAAGGGAATCATCATACTTACTCAGAGGTAATGAGGACATGGCAAGCATGAAGGTTTCTTCGACGGAGCCTTCCCACTCAGAGGTGATGAGGACATGGCAGGAGTGGGCTCAATGAAGGAGGGTACATAGAACGACTCAGAGGTAATGAGGACATGAAAGTTCTCTGTAAATGGGTAATTTATTTTTGGCGGAAGTGAAACGACTCAGAGGTAATGAGGATATGGCCGTTTTGGAAATTTGTGGATCTGTAACCCTTTTTGTGCACTAGGAGTGCAGGTAGTGGATCATGAGGGAGGATCTCTTTCAGAAAGAAAGTTCAGAGGTATGGTCATACATGACTTACTATCTGAAAGAGTGACCGGAATGTGAGTTCAGAGGCACCTGCAGGTACATGACTCGATAATCTGAGAGATTGTAAGTTCAGCGGTACGGAAGGGTACATGACTCAATAATCTAGAATTTGGAAATATGAGTTCAGCGGCACCAGCGGGTACATAACTCGATAATCTGGAATGCTGTAGATGTGAGTTCAGCGGCACCATCGGGTACATGACTCAATGATCTGGAATATTGTGGATGTGAGTTCAGCGGCACCAGCGGGTACATGACTCAATGATCTGAAATGTTGTAGACGTGAGTTCAGCGGTACCAGCGGGTACATGACTCAATGATCTGGAATATTGTGGACGTGAGTTCAGCGGCACCAGCGGGTACATAACTTAGTAATCTGGAATGTTGTTTGTGAGTTCAGCGACACCAGCGGGTATATAACTCAATGATCTGGGAAATGTCGTACGAGTTCAGCGGTACCGGCAGGTACACGACTCGATGATCTGGAAAATGTCGTACAAGTTCAGCGGTACTGGCAGGTACATGACTCGATGATCTGGAGGATGTCGTTTAGACATAATATTTCTTCAGGAATTTGTCGTTGACGGGAAACATGAGCAAGTCCCTATTTTTTTTGCGAGGCGGTAAGCACCGTTGGAGAATACAGTTTCGATGATAAATGGACCTTCCCATTTTGGCTGGAACTTGCCGGCGGTCTTGTGAGTCATGACCATCGGCCTCCGGACTGCCAGAACGAGATCGCCCACTTGGAATGTTCGGATTTTAACCTTCTTGTTGAAGGCTCCGGAGATGCGTGCTTGGTATAGCTCGATTCGTTGCTGAGCCAAGAGGCGCTTTTCATCTAAGGCCTCCAACTCTTGTAGCCGACGACGGTTATCGTCCGTCGTCAATTGATAAGTGAGCGCGACACAGAGTGAGGGTATTTGAGTCTCCAATGGAAGGACTGCCTCACTCTCGTATACTAGGGAGAATGGTGTGTTCCCTGTGGCTGTTCGGACTGTCGTACGGTACGCCCATAAGCATTCACCAAGCTTCTCATTCCAGTCGCATTTGTTGGACAATACGAATTTCTTGAGAAGTTTGATGATTATTTTGTTGAATGCTTCTGCCAACCCATTCGCTGCTGGATTGTATGGCATTGAAGCAATATTCTGGATGCGGTGCTTGTCGCAGAACCGATAGAAGGGGTGGCTTGCGAACTGCGGACCATTATCGTGGATGATCCTTCGGGGCAGTCCAAAGCGATAGATGACGTGATGCTTAAGGAAGTTGATCACGTTTGAAGTCTTTACTTCTGCAAGCGGGACAGCTTCCGCCCATTTGGAGAAGTAATCTGTGATTACGAGTATGAAGCGATGTCCTCGGGAGGAAGGTGGAGTAATCGGACCGATGATATCCATTCCCCATGCTTCGAACGGCCAGGACGCCACTGTCGGATGTAGATATTCGGATGGTTGGTGGATGAAGTCCGCATGGACTTGGCAAGCTTTGTACTTTCTAGCATAGTCTATCGCGTCTGCTACCATCGTGGGCCAGTAGTAGCCCATTCGGCGAAGACGGTCTTGCAATTTAGGGCCAGGCTGATGGGCCCCGCAGACACCGTCATAAGCTTCGCGTACGGCTTCTTTGGCTTCTGTGTTTGACAGACATAGAAGCAATAATCCATCATAGGATGGGCGATACAGCATTTTCGTCTCTGTATCGTAGAAGAATCTGAGGGAACGCCTTCTGATAGAGGTGGCCTCTTTTGGGTTCTCGGGCAGGATGTCGTAGACTACGAAGTCAATGAATGGTTGTCTCTAATCTGGGACTTCGTCGATCGTCTGAGCGGAATAACTTGCCATGAATTGAACATTATACTTGGGGTAGACCAGTTCGTGGCCTATCACATCTACCGATTGATAAGTATGATTTGGCACTGCTAGGGAAGCGGCCAGGCCTGCTAAGGCATCGGTTTCGATATTTCGGAGTCTGGGGACATGTTCGATGAAGAACCCCTCGAACGAAGAGATGATGTTGATCGCTATTTGGTGATAGGGGATCATGTCTTCGTGGCAGACTTCGTACGAGCCCCGGATCTGATTGACGATTAATTACAAATCGCCGTATGCTTCAAGATATTCTACCCCCAGCTCTCTTGCAAGTTGGAGGCCGATGACCAAAGCGTTGTACTCGGCCACATTGTTAGAGCAGGGTTCCGTGAGGGAGTAAGCGCGATTGATCACTAATCCGGAAGGGAAGACCAGCACCACCCCGACTCCGACGATGATGTTACCTTTAGGTCCGGTCCTTGAGGCGCCGTCGAAGAACATTCGCCATATGTCATCGTGAGAAGTTGCATGCGAGCCGACGACCTCATCTGGGATTTTTTCATATATTCTGGACGACTCTGAGCCTGGGTGGGCTGCTAAAAAGTCTGCCAGAGCTTGACCTTTAACAGTCTTTTGTGGGACGAAGATCATATGATAGGGGAACAGCAATATTGCCTATGTAGCGAGGCGAGAGCTGAGTGCCCCTGGTTTAGTCATAAGGACCCTGAAAGGGTTGACTCATGAGATCACATGTATGGTTTGTCCCGTGACGTAGTGCCGCGTCTTCTGAATGGCGAATACCAGGGCGAGGCATTCCTTTTCTACGACGGTGTATCGGTGCTCTGGCCCAATCATCATTCGACTGAGGTAATATATGGCTTGTTCATGGCCTGCATCGTTGTTTTGTGCTAGCAGGGCACCAAGGGAATGCTCTATTGCGCGTACATAGAGCAGGAATGGTTTTCCAGCGACCGGGGCCACCAGGACTGGAGGGTTCGACAAATATTCTTTGATGCTGTCGAAGGCACGCTGACATTCTTCGTCCCATACGAATGAGACGCCTTTCTTCATAAAATGGGTGAATGGTCGACATCGCCCGGAGAGGTTGAAAATGAACCTCCTAATGTAAGCTAGCCTTCCTTGGAGGCCTCTGAGTTCGTGGAGATTTCTCGGGGGACCCATCTCCATAATTGCCTTCGTCTTCTCAGGGTCTACATGGATACCCTGGGCGGTGATGATGAAACCCAAGAACTTCCCGCTGGATACGCCCATGAAGGACTTCGTAGGGTTCATTTTTAAATTGTGCGCTCGTATCAGGTCGAATACCGTCCTCAGATCCTGCAGATGGTCTCCCTTACAGCGACTCTTGACGGCGATGTCATCAACATAGCACTCCACCGTCTTGCATAAGTGGTCTCTGAAGATGATACTCATGGCTCTTTGATATGTGGTGCCGACATTCTGCAAACCGAAAGGCATGACTGTGTAGCAGTATGTGCCAATCGGTGTTCGAAATGATATATACTTTTCGTCGTCAGGAGACATCTTGATTTGGTTGTACCCCGAGAAGTCATCCATGAATGATATACGTTCGAAGCCGCAGGTGTTGTCAATCATGATGTCTGTAATAGGGAGGGGAAATTCATCTTTGGGACATGCCTCGTTCAGATTGCGGAAGTCGATGCAGATTCGAATCTTCCCATTCTTCTTGAGGTCTGGTACTATGTTGGCGACCCAGTCTAGATGTTGTTTCTCATGAATGAAGCCGCTGGCTATTAGTTTGTTGACTTCGGCTTCGATCGCATCCATGATGCCTGGGCGGAAGCGTCGCTGTTGTTGCTTGACTGGCTTTGTATTCGGCCGAATGTTGAGTTTGTGAAGAGCAATATCGGGATTTTAAACCCGGCATATCTTTATAGCTCCAGGCGAACACATCAATGTATTCTTTGACAAGTTCCAGCAGCGATTCTCGCTCTTCGTCTGTTAGGCTTTTACTGACGAAGATTGGTTTTGGAGAAGATTTGCTGCCGAGGTCGACCTATATAACTTCATCTTTAGTAGGAGGTTCTCTCTGTTCGAACCGCTTTTCCTATTATGCATCCAACTGTTGGGCCCACGACTCCAGCTCGAGGATTTCTGGAATGTCTTCATCTTCTTCATAAGCGTCGGCGAATGCCATGTTGACTGACAGGACTTGTCTGAATACATCTCCGATGCTGATATCCGAGTCAGAAGTTGGTAACCCGGTTGAATATGAATGCCAGTCACATTCTTCATCTGAACTTTCAGGGGTCGTTGTGGGTGTAACATACCCTAGTCCACATCGAGCCTTGCTACAGTAGTCCCGTAGTTTGCCAGCCAGGACCGGTGGTTTCAAAGGTAATCATCGCCCAGTGTCGTAGTTCAAGCCTTGTTTAGTTGTCAGATCATACCCCTGTTTTTGTATGAGATATTTGGATTGGGGGCTATAAAGATACAGAGGCAGTCTTCCGTCATCTGATTCAAGGTCGACTTCTTCTATGGTGAAGGGCTGCGGATCGTCCTTCCGGCCGAAGATGATTGGATGGTCCCCTCCCTCGATTATATGGTAAGCGTCTTCCACTGGAGTAAGCTGGTTTACAGTGTACACATTTGTCACCTGTGTGTGTAGGTGAGTGCCTATACCGTGTTCCATAGCATACATTGTACAAAGCTTATTAAGCTCGAGGTAGTTCAAAGATAGCCCTTTATTGATGAAGTAAGGTATCTTTTCTAGCGGGATTACATCATCTGCAGAGGGAACATCAGTGTGGGCAGCCACATACTTGGCTAGCTCCGGTTCCTCTTCGGCTACCCCCTGTATAAATGAAGACTGAGAGGATAACCTGGGCAGCTTGATCATCATGGGTTCAGCTGGTAGAGCAGAACGTGGGGTTGTTGGCAGACTAGCGACCCCCAGTTTGGTACTCGATGCTGGGCGGGGAGTGGTTGGTTCGCTAGAAGTCCCAGACCTCGCATCGGGGTGACGACTCTTCTTGGGAAGGCGTATCGTCATTGGCTTGTCGGAGGGATTGAGCTTCTCCGTTTACGGCTGGCCGACTCTCGGCAGCCTAATTATCAATAGCTTCGTTGTGGGTCTTGGAACTTAGCCGGACCTTGGCAGCCGGATTATCATTTGCTCTTCTTGTGCCGAGAGGCTGATTGCGTCCTTACGCAGAGTGGCAATAAGGGGTGCGGACTTGCCAAGTTTGTGAGCTTGGAGGTGGATCGTCAGAGGTTCGTCTGATCCTGTGGCTGTCTCGGTACGAGCTTGCACATCTCCTTCACCAAGGTGCCTCTTCGATTTTTTCGTACAGGCAGGAGTCTGAGTAGTAGGATTCGACCACTTTGAAGGGATCGATGTCGGCAAATTCTGTCCTCACGAAGCCGTATTTGTCGACATACTTGAAGTATTGTGCAGCGTGGAAGGCACGACCATATAATCGTGTATCCAAGGGCGCCCTAAGAGGATGTTGTAAGAAGTGTCTGCATCTATGACATAACAGGTGACTTCTGACTGGAGATCGCCAATTTGACACTTCAGACGAATCTTTCCAATTGGGTAGCTACTGCCCGAATTGAAACCGCTGATGGCGGTGCTTGTAAGCGTCAGGCGATGCATAGGGATACGGACATGATGTAATAGACCCTTCGGAATAATGCTTATAGAAGAGCCAGGATCAATGTGCATCTTATCCACCTTTATATCGCCAATGTATCCAGTATAGTATAACGGGCGATCGTGCAGGTTGGTTTTGATGAGCATGTCCTGCTGAGTGAAGACAATGTTGGGCATCGCTCCTGTGCAAGCGATGTCTTGGAGATCTGCAGGCGGGTTCTCTCCCGTGAGGTTGACCTAAGCCAGGTACGCGTCGGCATTTTGGAGTACATCGCTCAAAGCCGTGCGAACATCCTTTGAGAGTCTCAGAAGCTCGTATAATAACAACTTGGCCGGTGTGTTGGCCAATTGCGCCAAGATGTCAAAGTTGTAGGGCCTCTCCAGCCCCTGTGGTGTCTCTTTTCGGAGGAATTTGTCAAAGCGAGTCTCCTTCGGCCTAGACTTGTCGGTCGACGGAGGCTGAGCAGGTCCCGAAGCGTCAATTATAGTGGGCTGATGATCTTCAGCTGAGTTATCAGCCACGGGTTAGGATTGTGCCCCAGACCGAGTGACGACGGATGTAGCTTCTTCGATATCTGCCGACATTGTGCGGCAGGACCTGACTTTTCCACTCTTCTTCTTGCAAATGGAAGATGGTGTGGGCTGAGTCACTTCTGATACCAAGTCTGGATGGACCCACATGACCTCTCCCCGTGATATGGTAAGGGGCACTAGACCAGCAGCCTGATCTCGGGGAGGTGGAAGATTAGCAATCTCCATCGTCGCCAGAGGGATGGGGACCACACCGTCTTGAGTTTCCGTTGGAGGAAAGCTGTCGAATTATACTGACACCATATCGGCTGCCATGGTTACCTCTTCGAAATCGATGGCCAGAGCGTTCGAATCGATAAGATTTTGGATGTACCGTTTTAGCTGGTAGCAGTCGTATGTAGCATGGTGGACGTAGCGGTGGTAATGGCAGTACTTTGGGTTCTCCATTTCTGCCGGCCGAGGTTCCCGTCTTGGTGGGGGAAGCTGAATTCTGTCTCCTTATATGAGCATGTCTAAGATGGGCTTGACGTGACCGTCTTCCAAGGAGTAAGTGATTTGCGGCCATTATTTGTCTGTCGGTTTTGACTCAGGTTTCTGGGTTATGTTGGCCACCATAGCCTGCTTACCCCTGTTGTCCCGATTGTTGGAGGGGCTACCCCCATTATCGTTGTTGGTATTAGGACGCTTGCCTTTGTTTTTTCGGTCCGAGATGTGCAATCCCAATTGGCGAGCCTTCTTCAACCGTTCTTCGGTACTAGTGGCACTGATGATGAACGTCTTCCAGTCCTTAAATTGACTTTCGCCCATCCAGAGACTGATTGTTGAAAGCAATCTCTTTTGGCAAATTTCAATCAAGGAGGAATCCAGATTTTTAGACGGCAACTTCATTGCGGTTTGGCGAAACCGCTCGATATAGTTCCTTGTCAGCTCTTTCTCCCCTTGGACGATGTCCATGAGGATGGACATTGTGATGTCCTGTCCTACTTCGTAGAATCTCTCCAAGAACATGCGCTTGAAGCCGGCGAAGGAGTGGATGCAGTTGTCTGGCAGGTTGCGATACCAGTCGAAGGCGACTCCTTCCAATGCCCTAATGAATAATCGTGTGAGGATGGCATCGTCATGGGGCAGATGGTTGGTGGTGACCTCGAAGTAAGTGATGTAACGACTTGCGAAGGTCTTGCCATCATACGGGTTGATGTTGAACGGCTTATATCTTGGCGGGAATGGGACATCCCTCCATGCAGCAGGGTACGGTTGCCGTATTCTGAGGTCTTGAGAGTTTTCTCGAGCATGAAACATGGCTCGGAGCTCCTGGACCTCTCTTCTCGCTTCTCGGGCCTCATCCACAGTGGTGGGTGCCGTTACTTCAGGAGGATTGTTGCCCGGATTCGGTGCCGCTGAATTCGAGTCCGCATTGACCGCGGGACCCACGCTTGTTTGGCCAGGCGTCCCTCCTTGGAGAGTTGGAAGGGCCGCTTTGATTTCGTCCACAGACTTGACCAAGGCATACAGTATGGCCTCCAGAGTGTCAATGCATTGGCGATAACTGGAACCACCTTGGTTGCTATCCGTCATGAACACCGTCTTTGTATGAGGAGAGATGGACGGAACGGTAGAGGACATGCCCTCCGAATTATATTCCTATAGCGAGAAGTCATCGGGGTATGTGGGAATGTTCTCCTCTGGTTCGGACTCAGAAGGGATAGTACCCCCTGCTTCAGAGTTTGCTTCATCTTGGGAGTCGGGGACGTCCTCGGGGACGTCTGTCCTTGTTGTATCTGATGAGAGAGTTGTTTCTTCGGGCTCATCTTCTTGGAACATCGGATTATCGTGGATGTTCTGAGGAGTACTACCCCTGGTCCCAGCAACCCCCAGTGGTGTGGATGATGAATCTCCCACTGTAGCAAATTTTGTCTTTGAACGGGTACCTTGGAAAACTCCGGTGGTGGGTACCCGTTTAGACGATAATTTCTTAGTCATGGTGGTTAAAATCTTCGGGCTAGGAACATTTGTCTTCTTCCCTCTCCCATCGGCGGGGATTTTTTGAGCAGAGTTGCAGGAGGCGACGGGAAGTGCCTCGTCTTCTGAACATGTTTGTTGCAGTCTTTGAAAGACGGACTGCTGGTCTTTTCGCACCATCGCGTTATTGCAACAGCAGTTGACGATGACTTGGGTGCAGTGACGTCCGTAAGAGGACTCTTTGCACCCCGATGCACCTTTTCTTTCTTTGTGTTTGTGGAGGATGGCCTCACGCAAGTCAGATGGGTCTGGATCGACCATGTTTGCTCCCTGGATTTTGGAAGACTTTTGGGAACCTCTCTGTCCGTTTGCCGCCGGGGGCTGGACTCGAGTGGTTCCGTACAACTTCCCATCTGAGGCCCGCATAACAGTATGTGGGATGCTCGGATGGCCAGAGATCAGATCAGCGGACCGAACTTGCCAAGCTCGTGCTGCCTTAGACTTCTTCACTCTAGTGCGTGAGGGCACATAGTAGGAAGAGTCTAATTAGTACTGGAGAGAGTCAGACATATTTTCTTGGGAGCACAAGAGATCAGGATCATAGGAGAGGCGGTCGAAGACAGAGCCACGTGGAGTAGGCGTCATGCGGCTGACACCAATAATCTTCATGCGGCTGGCAGGCGTAGCCGTATAGGCTTTCTTCATGCGGCTGGAAGTCTCGGCCGCATGAGTTTTTTTCATGCGGCTGGATGATCTGGCCGCATAGACCTCCTTCATGCGGCTGGCAGATTCAGCCGCATGAGCATCCTGCATGTGGTTGGCAGAATTGGCCACATGAGTGTTCGTCTTCTTCTTGGGGTGCATAGAATCACTCTTTGTCCCTGCAAGTCCAGCATCGTAGTGCTTTCCTCTGTCGGACTTGGGGATAGCAGAGTCCTCTATGGCTTAAAGTGGAGTCGTATGAGAGTCGCCTTCGCCGTCTTGGGTAGCAGAGAGTACTCCGTCCAAAGCTTGGGGAGGAGCAAATAATTTTGGCCTCCACTCGCTGTGAGCTTTCTTTGTACGGGTTCGCTTCTGGACCGGGCTAGCACTTCCTTCAGAGAGCATTTCTTCAAACGCCTGTTGGTCGAAGCGGACGACCATCTTCTGTTGCGTGGAGCCAAGTTTGGCTGCATCCGATTGCGTCACCAACTCCTCAGCCGTGGAGAAGTTTGTCCCCAGCAGAGTCGCCATAGTGTTTGCCATAAAATATAAAAGAGCAGAACAATTATCGGAGGACTGGACTTTTACTTCACAATACAAACTCGCTTGTACAAAGAAAGCCTAGGGACGAAAACCTAGGTACAGCAATCTAAGTACAATTGTTTATTTTAGATTCTGGGGGGTGACGGTAGAGGCTCGGAAAAGCGACGGCAGCTCTGCCTTACTCCTTGGACGATCGGGTGCAGCCTTGACTCTGTAGAAGAATTGCTTGGCATTGCTGAAGAAATGCTCTCCTTTCAGGCTCTGTATATTCTCTCTCTAGCTCTCTGGCTCTCTATGTCTCTCTCTTTTTTTATCTGAGAATCTCCTCTCTCTGTATGTCTCTCGCAAGGGAATGGCACCTTGCTATTTATAAGAGTGGGAGGCAACATTAGGGTTTGTAACGATTACCCATTATTAAAAGTCGGCAGCTAAGGATCACTGGATCTGGGCCGTTCATCTTGAATATACGAGATTTGAGCAATAAATGTGATTACATCAAATCTTTTGTGGATAATTAATGATGATTGATATAAATCCTCCTGATTTGTCATGCCAACCTCGGATTTCTCGACACGTGTCATTAATTTGCTTGTTTGCAAATGATCTGATTTGATCCCAATATTTTATTGAGATTTTTTGAGGGATTTTGATCAATTTGATGCCACGTGCCCCGCTATCATGCCACGTGTCTTAACCGCGAGCCATTGCAGAAATCTGAGCCGCAGGAAGGTTGCTCCTCATTGAGGCGCATAAGGCTGGCCACGTGTCAAGGCTGCCTGAGAGTGGCCCCCTGAACATTTGGACTGCATGGTAATGATCTGAGCCGTATGAGTGTAGGTGACCGCATGATGGGTGCCTTCTTCGTGAACCGTATGAAGATAGTCTTCGTGAGGCGCATGGAGATAGTCTTCGTGAGCCGCATGGGGATAGTCTTCGTGAGCCGCATGGGGCAGCCTCCGTTTGAGCCGCATGGGGTGGTCTCTACTTGAGCCGCATGCGACTGTCCACGTGTCAAATCCTTATGAAGGTTTCTGGATTTCGGGAGATTGTGTCAGAGATTTCCTTCATTTCCCTAGGAGTCTGCCATTATGACGGAGTCATAATTGTATTTTTGTGTCAGGGCTGTCATGTGTCAGAGCTATCAGCCGTTAAGGCATTTAATGCAGTAAAGGACAAACGGAAGAGCTGTTTGTAGGTCATGTGGCTCCTCTCTGAGCCGCATAGAACTTGTTTGAGCCGCATAGACGCTTGAGCCGCATGGATCCTTGAGTCGCATGAACTCTCTGAGCCGCATGGGGCTTCCTGGCCGCATGGATCTTTTTTTATTCTTTTCCATGCTTCTACAACCATCACCATCGCCACTCCCATCCTGGCACCCATGAGTCCCGAGCCAAACATCACCACCATCGCCAACAACTTCGCCACCACAATAACCCGAACCTGTCTTTCCGACCAACCGCCGCCAGCCTCACCCAATCACCACCGTACACCCAAACCCAGCCTCCTATCCGGTCAGAGCTGCACCACCCTCGTCATCTCCGCCACCCGACCACCCACAAACCCGACGACCAACCTCTCAACCTCAGCCACCCTTCACCAAATCTAAACACCAAACAACAAGAAAAATATAGAGCCCTTACCTTCTCCGGCGAGCTCCGCCGCGTCGAGAAGTACCGCTACCGCGTCCTTCGGCCGGGCCGCCACCACCTGGCCCCACCAGCCCAGTGCCGTGACTGCGCCTGAGCTCTCGCGTCCGCGCTAGCGTGCGCCGCCTTCCTCCGCGGCCAGCGCTGAGACCCCGCAGATCCGCCGCCTCTCGCCGGAGACATCCGCGCTTTTTCTCCTTCTCCGTGCCTGGCCACTCCCTCCGTCGAGCCCCACCCGCCGTCCGTCAAGAGCCGGAACCCTTCCTCACTGACCCTCTCCGGCGAAACCCCTGCAACCGCCCATGGCGTTCGCCACCACCGCGTCCAGCCCGGCGAACCACCGTCGCGCGTCCATCTCCCCGCTTCCTCCGTCCCTCACTCTTCTCTGTTCCCTTTCTCCCGCGCTCACTCTCTCTCTCCCAAGCCTCCCAATCACCTTCGCCCGCCACCTCTCTCTCCCTCTCAACTGCTCTCTCTCCTCTAAAAAGGAAATTGATGGTTTTTTTACTAGCTTTGGGAACTTGAACGGGAGTGACCGTTTAATTATTTATGCTATAAACTATTAATACTTTTTTAAGTTATGATTACTGTATACATTATATTATTATTATTATTATTATTATTATTATTATTATTATTATTATTATTATTAATGTTATTATTATTATTTTAGATGGCAGCCTAAGTATTGCTGCCTACAGTACGTACATTGGTATATATTACATTTTGAAATTTGTATATGTGCATATATTATGAGCACTAGTATTATTCATACTGTTAAGTAATAGATATATTAAATAATTTCTTAAAGGTATAATTCTAAGAAAACATTGTATTAGGCTTGGACCCTCCTTATATATTGTTAAATTGGATTTCAAATTCCTAAGTATATTATTATGATATTTACCTATTCCAAAAAAATATATATATTAGTACATGCAAATATATACTATTAGTTTAACTAGTATACTTCCTAGTATTATTTTGTTATTTAATGATTATTACTATTATCATTGGTTTATTGATAATACTATAATTATTTATTTTAATATATAAATATATAATCTTATCCTCGATATTTTAGATTTGATTTTTGGACCAAAACTTTATTGACAAATTTTAGTTTTGTCCAAAAAGGATTTTCTAGTAGGTTTTATTTCATACAGGTAGTATCCAATTTATAAAAAGATTTTTATCTTCAAGTATTTTTCCAAAAAGAAATATTTTAACTAATAGATAAATAATTTTTCGAGTACGATAAATATTTTTTCTAAAATAGTATAAATATTATTTATCCACTTTACTTCGATCCTTCTCTCGTCCGTGACTAATCTCTTTATTCTTATCCTTTCGCCCATTTGGAATACCTTCCCGCAACCCTAACTAATTTGACCCTTCTGGAACCAACAGAACTGTCCGTGCCACCATCAGAGGTCACCTTGTGTAGTTGTTACCCGAAGTCGCAGTTCGTGCCACCGTGATTATCACAGCGCACCAGGCGTACTACCAGGCAAGACACCTTATCATTTGCTGTTTATTTATTTTAGCTCATATTTTACGTATTATTTATTATTTTTTATGCAAAATAAACTGTGATACATGGCATAACCTGTTAGAACTTACTGTTCAGTTATATTTTCTGCTATGTATTATTTTTCTTATACATTAAACCTAGATTTAAGGGACCACCTTTGTGTGTTGCATTAATGGCCTTGACACGTTGTACCACGAAGTTGTGTCGCATGTAGAATACGGACGTGCGTGATTGGCTGGCCACCAGTACGTACAAGCCGTGCGATAGGATTAACCGCTAATAGAGATTGCATGCTAGTTTGACTTAGCGGTTATAGAGGTTTTCTGTTGTGGATACAACATAGTAGGCATTGAGCGGGAATGACAATTCCTTAGCGTATGGGCTTCGATGCACTTTCCCTTGTTACCCGGAAGCTCCGTTGGAGATACGGGGTTGATGACCCATGATTACTGACGGCCACTGACGTTCTGCGGAACGTTATACTCTTACTGATTGGGCCTCTGGTGCCCCAAGGGGGGACCATGCCGATCCCATTTAGCCAGGGCCCATGCATAGGAAGGATTGTTCTTAACTACATTTCACTTAAAACGGTTAGGCACCTTTATTCGTTAGGTATGAGTACTTTTGGTTTGGGTACTTGTATCTGACCATGGCTTGGAACAATAACTTTTCGCGGATTAGTTTGTCACATCTTGTCCTTATTTGGTTGTAGGTGTGACTTGCTACTTCGATGAGAATGTATTGAACCTTGTTGGGGTCCGGATACCATATTGGATTCATAGCATGGAAAGATACGTCACCGTGAATTAGTTTACCATCTCATGTCCTTGTTTGGTTGGGAAGATGGTACACTAGTTCAATAGGTGTGTATTGGACCACGTTATAATTCAATTGACTTATTTATTTGAGCAATATTTATTCAGTTTATATGGCATGATATTATGTGTCTTGTTACGTCCCTCTGAGGACCTGGTTATCTCCTCAGGTGTGTGCTCTTGTCTTTCGCAGGTATTCTAGCCATGGACATCTCTATTTCTTAGAGGATGATTGCAATTGGATCGTCTTCGCTTCGCTCGCCAAAAATCATTTCTCTTCTCATGTATTTTTTCCCTTTACTTGTTGGTAGTGGATTTGTCTCCGTCCAACATATTATACAAATACATTTCCATAGATGATTATATGAATTCTTTTTTTCCTTTATTTTGTGGATGAGATTAGTCATTATGGTTTCTACTGCATATTACAGCTTATGTATGCATACGAGGTTTTCATATATTGGAGTATACTTCGTATGTATACAGCTGGCATGTCTACGTTCTTAGTCCTACGTATTTTAGGACTGGGGCATTACAACACAATTCATCGCTAAACCATAATTCATATTTCGTATTCCCTAAGTCATTCATTCCAATTCACGTATTCGATCATGAGGTCGTCTAGCTTAACAATATGTTGTGCCCCGATCTCACGCGATTCAGATTATCTACGGTGGGCATGAATCACCATGCACGCTCCCGTAGGATAATCATCCTCATCGGAACGTAACTCTTATTTTGTGTCTAGACTAATTCATTCTCGATGTACGGATTGGACCTACTCAATCCTCAAGTTTATTTCATTCACCAAACACAAGTCCAAACATCCTCGTATTTTCCTTTGCATCAAACCAACAAGTCGAGACAATCAAAGTTTTTGCATCCTAATTTTTCGAGTTCGATCATTCCCGCGACATGAATCACCATGTCAGCGCTCACGCGGAACGATCGTCCCAAATCCGACGCGATGCATGTGCAAGGCTAGAGTTGTGCTCGTGCAAGACAAGAATGTCGACGATGTGGTTATCTGCGTAACCATCAAGACACTTCTGTTTTCATCCATATTTATTTCAATCAAAATCCTAACTATAGCATCCGTCAGAACAATAACACTTGTACGATCGTCATTCCTTGAATTAGAGTGCCCCCGAGTTATCGTATATCGATCTTTGAGATGCCTCAATACCATCGATGATATGTGTAACCTGACGATCTTCCTTTACGATGAATTTTAAGTCGTACGAATGATGCTATCGTCTGACTGGATAATCTCCCCGACATTCAAATTCAAGTTCGATCATTATCCCTCGAATCATTCACAATATTAATTCCTCAAACCCAAATTTGCATATTGTTCATCTGTCTATCTTAAGTCATCGAGCAACGTTTTTCTTCAAATCACATCCTTCCTTGCTAACTCAAATCATCGAGCAACATCCATTCCAATCGAATCAAACTTTTCATGCACGTTATCTTTCCGTCGTGCTAACTTTTTGTATACGATCCGTATTAATTTCCTCGATCAAGTCATCCATTCACTACACCTTAACATTTCCTTGATTTAATTTGCCTACTCTATAATTTCCATATTTCATACTTACGCAATCTCAATCCCGTGCACGTTCCGTGCGCGTTCCGTGCGCGTTCCGTATGCGTTATTTCTAGGTTGTTCGAATCAACTCGTCCAAATCTTCAAGACTACAACTTGTTCAACGATACTCCATCTACGGCTTTGTATACACGTGATACTTGCTAATAGACTCATCGACACCCCACATCCTCAATTGATCGATCAACATCCCTGAGGCTATTGTATACACCACTCAGGGATGAAGTCATTTAACAAATCCTCAACTATCATTCGAATCAAAATCGACTTCTCTAAAATTTTCGTTCGAACCATTCCTCTAATTCTGAGCACACTCATCTATATCGCATCGATGTTATCGTCGCTCGATAGCACACCTATCGATAGTCATCTCACTTTACTCAATCGATTTCAACTCATTCTTGCTCGACACTATTCAATTCTCGCACTCGACTTTTCTAAGGTCGACGTAACTTTGGTGTATATGTCCAGCCCGACTTAGCCAATCGTGCTACGTGAACCATCTTTTTGTTTCTTGTCAAAAACTTATTTTTCTACATTTTGCAAAATATATATACTTATTATATGGACATCCCGTGGGACATTTGAGAGAGAGCGCACCAACGATATCAACTTGCGGAAGCAACTATTCAGAGTGTACGAAAATAATGGAGTTAAAGAATTCAATCGATAGTCCAAGGATGTAAAGCCGTGCTCTGATACCATTATGTCACGCCCCGCTCCCGTAGGAGCGATCGTCCTCGCTAAGGCATGATGCCGCACGAGCCTAGATTGCACTCGTGTAAGGCGGGTTCTATAACATCGATTACAGCGGCTGCGATGGGGTCGTCGCACAGAAGTCCCAAGCAGAGACATTAAATATGCCAGCAAAAATTTAGAACAAAACACAAGTCATTCAAAAGAGGCATTTTATTTATATTGAAACAAGGATTACAATGGGGCACAAGGCCAAGATTATAAGTCACTCAAGCTCACTCTTCTCACATTACAAGCCACTCAGTTCTCTCTCTCTCTTTCTCATCTCTCAATACAAGTCTTGAACCAGCGGATGCTTCGGAGAGGCGATGTCCATACATTATGTCCCATATATGTCTTGACTCCATGCGGCCGCACGTTTCGAATCGCCAAGGAACTCCGTGCCTCGACGCATCCAAGCGAGCTCCGCACCACGAGCTTCTACCTATTCCTGCACATAAATACTGTGTGGGTGTCAGTACTCAACTGTACTGGTGGAATGAGATCCTCGTCCACCTATACAAAATCAACACGTCCATTTACTTTATGCAACATAACTCTTTTGATTGCCTTTATACTCTTGTCTTAGGATCAGTTTTAGGACTGACGCCTTTGCCTATTTTGTGTCTCTAGACCATCCCGTGCTTGCAATAACAACGTCAACTCATGCCTTGCCTCTAGGCCCTTTTTGTGCCAACAATGTTAATCTATCAAGTCGTGCATGCTTTTCGGCCCATAATCAGAGATGCAACTACACGATAGTGTCCAATTCCCACGTAACCGTGCTACCTCTTTGAGGCAGTGCCTCGCCACTTACTGACTTACCTATACTTGTGTTATGATAGCGCGGTCGTGCCTCATATAACGAGGTCGTGCCCTGCAACTCAACGTAACTTCATCCAACTTGCCCTACGGCCCTTCTCGACTTAACTCGCAACAGCTCAAGTCTAACTCATGCAACTCTATGCCAACGACTTAACACTCGACCCCATATCTCATGCTGAAGCACGTCTCCTTCGTTGTAGCCAAATCTTAGGCCCAAACATTATGTTCTAACTGTGTACACCATCAACTCGACTCAATCCAAAGGCACACACACGGATTGCCGCCCGTGCCGACCCATCTATATGAATGGTCACTGGCATTAACTAGCCATCGTGGACATAGCCTGGTAAACGGGATCCTTGTACCGCACGTAGTGATCTCCGATGCAAGTCCCCGAACTACCATTGCCTATTAATCGGCTCGGCTATTACCGGTTTCTTTCTAGGCCGAGTCGGTCCCGTGGCCCCGGGTTGCCGTTCGAAGAAACAATCTCCCTTATCGACAAGTTGTCCATGACCACGCACCTACGCTAACTTCTAGACTTAACGTAATTGCATGGCCTCATTATTATCACTTAGTTCCTTTGCTTTACTTTCTTCCACTTTTCATACTTCTTTTGCAGAGCCTAAACCAGGGTTGTCTCGGCGACTGACCTACAGTCCCGACATATTTCTTCTTGGCGACTAGCCATCGCTTAGACTTAACATTCTTTGAACTCAAGGAACGGCTACTGCATAGCCTTCCCACTGAACAAATCGTGGCTCGTGCCTTAAACCAACTCGTGTTCTACGCGACGCTATTGCCCAAGTCATACCTTATATGATGGGCCTTGGGATCGCAGGACTATTTAATTTGACAACCGCAGAAAGAGCGGGACAGCACTTGGAATGACTTAGGTCGACCGACATAACTTTGCCTAACTTACTCAAGCCTACGACTTAACCCGAGGGACAAGCAAAGGCTATGCCAAGCCTTGCATCGTGCAAGCGTGCATGCTTTATCGAGCATTTACGTGGGCGGCACCTATGACTTAGGCTAATTCATGGTTTTGTATCGAAGACCAACTTTCCTTCTCCCAAGCCGCGGGACGAAGGACCGAGTGTCAATTTTCAAATCTACTGTACAACGATTATAAGCCGACCGTGGGACCTTTTTCCATGTTCTAACTCAATTCGACCCGACTTGGGATTATTCCCTTAGCTATGTGGATTCGTCTCTTTTATTATCAAGCCTACTAGTGCATTTGAAAACTTTTATTTTATTAGTGTGAAGGCCAAACTGAGGCAAGTTCACCGAAGCCACCCACCTGAGCGAGGGATCGCCTCGACCGAGCGGGCCTTCGAGTCGTCGTTGCAAGGCTAAGTCCGAACGCCGTCGGCGTTTTGATTCCTCCGATTGACTGAGCGGGATGGGACACTACTGTCATGATCCGTTACCCAAATTGTTGGGCCGGACCGATTCATGTCCAGTCTACGCTTGAGATAAAGCGTAGTAAGATGTTCTAAGGATAAATAATATCAGACCAAAGTGTGCTAACAATTCTATATGTAATGATGATTCAGAATATATCCAAGCACAAAATCATCTCGTATATAAGTATGTTCCGAGAACATGGCTAAAATGTAAAACTGGATACAGGTCCAGTTACAAAATACATAGTCTAATACATGACTACTCTCAAAAGTCCCAAGTAAATAAACAAACTAGACGAGTTTCTCCGCAGGTACATCCTCGTAAAGTATACCCTGGTCCTCGGTAGCAACTCCATAATAGGAATAACAAAGCAACTCCTCCTCAAAAGTATACCTACAACGTTATCCTATCAGGACAGGAGCAAGTACTGATTCTAGCAAACTAAATATACGAAATATGAAATGAACAGGAGTGTAATGAACAGGAATCATGTTATATCATAATCTATCATGGCAAGGATACATATGTCATGGAGACAGATGTATATGTAATGTTTAAAACTATAGCAGGTACGTGATCGTCAATAGGTGTACAATGTGTAGGGGCACATAATAAAATGTACTTCCATACAAATGATACGGCGACAAATGTACATACGCACAAATCCGCTTTGAGATAAAGGCCTACGGCGTAGTAACATATAAAATAAAACTTTGCTCGCTACTGTAAACGGGGCATGATCACGTACTCAACTATCAGTTTCCCCATAACCCCATTATTAAACATGTGAGAGATATAAGAACTGTCCTAAGCATGGTAGGGACTGAAAATAATATAACATGTGAATATTTAACTTGCTACCCCAAGGATCAGCATTTAACATGGTTGGATCACAGTTTATTGTTATAACAGTATGTAAAGTTTGTAGAGGTACTTATCTTTAGCAAAGCAAGGTAGTGATAGAAATGTTATAGATGTCTAGTGACTCTTCACTGTAGAAATAATACATAAACTTAGTTTTATACTAAGTTAAATACTAAGACACTAGTTGTGCGACACGACTTTCTGACTGGACACCTAGCCAAATGACGACTTTAGCATAGGAGACCAATATGGGGTGACACAATACCCTAACTAACTTTTTGGGGCCTTTACACTAGTGTAGGGTGAGGTCCAATACTATAATAACTCAAATCAACACAAAACTTTGTAAGTCGTAACTACTCAATAAATAAATCAGACTGTACACTGTGTTCCAACAATTTTTTTGAGATAGACAAAAAGTTCAATTATATATAAAATAAAGTACCAGGATGATCCTTGTTAATTATAAAAATTTATACTAATTTTTTTGGAATTTATAAACCCTCGATATTTATTAAAAATTAGCAAACATATGTATCCTAAAAATAAATTCTGTTTTTCTATTTTTATAAAATGCCAAAATTACTTATTAAATACTGGAAAAATTATATTAAATTAGCTAAATTAATATAGTATTTTAATACAATTTTTACCAGATTTTTACAGCAATTAAAGTATATATAAAAATTCAAAAACCGCAAGTAACAATTTATAGAAAATAATTAATTAATTATTTAATATTTTGTCCACGTATTCGAAATTGAACCGAAGTCCAGATACGGGACCCAAAGCCATGAATCAAGTCCAATATGACTTGTACAGACTCTGGATGTATTTGACACAATTGGGCCCAAAAATCTACGCTAGATTTGGACATCAAATTGCCATGGTTAATAAAATACAGTAATTCAAATATAAATATTAAACTATTTTAATAATATATTTTAAAGTGGTAAAATATACAAGTCATAAAATAAAATAACTTGTGAATTTATACATAATAATATTTTGCACAAAATTGAATTTGAAATATATATACAACAAATACATTTATATATATATACAAAAATATATAGATATTTATATATATATATATATATATATATATATATATATATATATATATATATATATATATATATATATATATATATATTTTTATATTTATATTTATATATATATATATATATATATATATATATATATATATATATATATATATATATATATATATATATAATATACATATTTTTTTTAATATACATATATATATATATATATATATATATAATACTAAATATAAAATATATATATATATATAAATACAGTATATATATAACAGTATATATAATAATATATATATATAATACTTATACATATATACATATATATACAAATACATATATACATACATATATATAATAAAAAAATAAAATAAAAACAAAAATAAAAACAAAAAAAAGAAACGAAAGGGGGGCTCGAACTCGGACCGCTGGGACAGGGGTGAGTTTGAGCGCCACTCGGCTAAGCAGGGGGCCAGCTCGAGCTTGCTGGTTGGGTTAGGTTTGAGTTAGTTTTATTATGAAATAGAATAACGGGTTGGAAAATAACCCAAGCCCGATATCCAAACCCATTAGCCTATGGTCCTGTGTCTTCGTGTCCTGACAGTTAGGGACACGAAGACACACGAGTCCAGTGTCCAAAGAGTGCACGACACGCACGACTCGAGTCTCGCGTGTCCAAGCACTCTACTGGGTTTGTCGACACAGGGCGAGTCCACACACGTGTACATGAGACACGATACGACACACAAAGAGAGTGACACGTAGGTGTCCGTCGAGCAGTGGCTTTCAGGGGTGCTAGCGGCGGTTGTAGGCGTCGGAGTCGATGGCGAAGGGTGGCGCTGTGGTCGTCTCATCGAGGCGCATCTATTGGTGGTGGTTGGGGGCGTCGACGTGGCCTGTAGGGGTGGTGCTGACAAAGGACGAACTCCGACGAGCTTGGTCTGAGAAGAAAGAGGCTATGGCGGTGGCTAGGGCGATCGTGGTGAAGTCTAGGGTTAGGGTTTGGGGTCGGGGGACTTTATAGAGTCGAAGAATCGGTGGAATTAGGGATAGGGTTACGGGAATTTAGGGTTTAGGGTTAGGGTTAGGGTTTCAGCGTTAATCGTCGGAGATGGCGACTGCCAAAGGCGGTGATCGGGGTGGCCAATTAGCAGAAACCCCCTCCTAAAACTAGATATTACAAAACCCTTCACCGCCTTAGTTAATACAATTTCTAAATTACAAATAACCCCCCCTCCCCCGCTGTTGCTCTGTCCAAATATAATTTGCACAGACAATTCGAATATCGTATAATGGCTTAAAAATGTAGGAGCGTAAAAAGTACTTCAAAGACCAAGTCAAATAAGTTGAGAACTTTACGCAATTCGAACTGAGTCAAACTCAGACTCTACGCGAGCTACTCTTTACGCATGATATTCTCTACGCGAGAAGCTTTTACGCGAGAGTTATCCTTCACTTTTACGCCGGGGACAGACTGTCAGGCCGTATTTAATGTAAGTGATTCGATCTGACACAATGATTTTCTGACAGCAGGATTACACAGAAGCCGAGGAAATCTTTTTACCAAACCCAATACTCGTCGTATAGTGTGCAAGTGGGGCTACTTTACGCTCAATAAAACTACTTCTTTTACGCACGATAGTTATTCGAGCTTTTACGCTCAAGGCTATTGTGGGCGTAAAGTCTATTTGGGTTACTTTTTACGCTCAAGGCTATTTTTTTAGCCACTTTATGCGGGAAGTTTATTTTAGGCTATTTTACGCCAGTTTGCCACTTTACGCTAGGAGCATATTTTGGGTCATTTTTACGCTCGATCTTTCCTGGCTATTTGAGAACGTGGTTTGCCTACGTGGCTTTCATGCCACACTTATCGAGGAACGTGTGTACGTGCTCTTCCTATTTGTTGAAGTAGTAGGACACGTATTACCATGCGTAGAGATTAAAACTCTACATGGGACACATGTCAACGTGCATAGAGGATGATTTACATCGTGGGTGACAGTTACTAGCGTAGAGATCCGATCTTGTTGCTTTTTACGCACAAAGGGTCAAGTCTATAAATAGACTTATTTTTACATATCAAGCATCAAGAGATCAACATAGAGACAGGAGAGGAAATTATGAGAAAACTCATACTTCCAGAGTGATATTTCCAGAAGCATTTTTTCAACTTTTTCTCAAGAACAGGGTGAAGCAAAGCAAGAAAGCATTCGACTGTGCCATCAGTGCCGTTGCTCAATACCTTTCGGTGACTTAGTTCTTTCGATTGTTCGTCTTCTTCAAGCAGTTTTCTTCATCATCATCATATGGTCCAAGGAACAAAGTGATCGCTCTCAGATCAGACTTCCATAGCAATACTTTCCAGAACAATTCGTACTTCTGTACTTTTTCTAGTTTTCTTTCAAAAGCCAATTTTAGGCATTTTGTTAAGTGAAACAAAATGGTGACTCTGCTGGGGATGACCTTCTCCTCTGACGAGAAAGCAATTACTCAATATGATGATGTGTTGGCCAGATCGACAAAGAAGACTCTGGTTGTGCACTTCGACTAGACTGCCTACGAAGAAATACTTCGAACTGGGGGTAGTACTCGCTGCTCCAATGTTCAAAAATCGCGGAAGGCGCAAAAAGTTTAGATTCCTAAGTCCAAAGCATCCTCGGATCTCCCTGTTGTCACTGAAGGCAAAGGAATCCATTCTACTCCTGTTATGGAGGCTTCCGTCTGTGACGAGGTAGTCTCTACCTTGGTGATACGCCCTGGGTGTAAAAATCAGTCTCCCGTCTGTGACGTGGCAAACTCTCCAGTTTTACGCTCTGCGCGTAAAGATCAAGTTTTACGCTCTGCGCGTAAAAATCAAGTTTTACGCTCTGTGCGTAAAAAGCAGTCTTCCGTCTGTGACGTGGTAGACACACAAGTTTTACGCCCCGCACGTAAAAATATGTCTTCCGTTTGCGACGTGGTAGACACACAAGTTTTACGCTCCGCGCGTAAAAATATGTCTCCCTCTGTGACGTGGTAGACACACAAAATTTACGCTCCACGCATAAAGGAAAATCTTCCGTCTGTGACGTGGCGGATACTCATGTTTTGCGCTCTACGCGTAAAGGTAAATCTCTTGTCTGTGACAGTGTAGATAAATTCACAATGATGCCTTTGCATCTAAAGTAAATTTACCTGCACGCATGCAGCATAAAAATATGGTTGGTAAAACTTTAGTTCTCCACCAACAGCCTTTTTACACTGCTTTACGCAGGGTACCAAACCTTCAAATTACGCGTAATGCTGATGGAGTCCTTTGTTCTCAAAAATCTCAGGATTTACGCACGCAACTCCAAGCACATAAAAATGTACAGTTTGGCTCTACTAATGCAGCCAGTAATCTTCTTTATACACAAGGGACTAAACGTTTCTCTACCCCAAATGTAATAAAGAAGACTACTCCCTCTACTCCTTCTGATTTACGCGAGTTGCTAGTACAAAAGCGTAAAAACAGACGATCTCCTGTGACACTCCCCCAAGAAAATCATCATTGTGAGTGTCACCAGATTGTAAACAAATGTTGTTGTTCGGCTTCTAAAAGGTTAATTTTTGACCGATTAAGCTATAATGAACCTCAACAGCAGGTTGATGACCAAGAACATGAGTTGTTATATGCGTCAGTCAATATGGCATCTCATACCAACAGAGGACGACGTTCAAGACGCAACTCGTCCTAGACTCCTGGTCAACAGTTCAACAGACTTCTTGATTCCTTTGAAGGAGTATATCAGAATACTCGATCAAGAAGACAAAGACAATTGCAGACTTCTGATTCAGAAGCTGGGGGTACTCAATCTTTTGAGTCTAAAACTGATAGTGTCGATTCATACCTCTATACCAACCCCTCTGTATCTTCAAGAGAGGTTTAATCCTATGTTATTGGAGATGAACTGGAGACGTCATCTGCTAATACAGAACAACATCTCTCTGTCGTTGAGCAATCATTGAAAGACATGCTTACCATGATGCAAAGTATGCATCAAATAATAATGACTCAGCAAGCTGCTCAGCCGGCAATAGTAACACCGGTACAGGTAGTAGCACAAACTCAAGATAGTCAAGGGGTTGATATACCTTTAAATAATCAAGAGCCTGCTGTCAATCAAAATTCTGCATCTCCAGATCCTATCATTCCAGAGGATGTACCACCTCCGGTGGGGGTTACGGTACATCCAGCAACTATTCAATCGAATGTGCTTCCTCAAACTAGCGAAGCTATTCAAGCAGTGTGTGAGCTAAAAGCACAGTTTGAAGTTCTGAAACACAAGGATCAACTCCAGAGGTTAGGGATTAAGCAACCTTATCCTCCTCATTGGAATGACATACCCTTTCCTCCGAAATTCAAGCCACAATCGATGGTATTGTTTGATGGAAAGGCTTATCCTAGTCAATATATCAATTACTTTGATATTATGACTGTGCATCTGCAGAAGAATGAGGCTCTTCTTACCCGAGTTTTTATTGGGTGCCTAACGGGTTCAGCTTACGATTGGTATCGTAGTCTACCCGACAATTGCATATCGTCTTTTGACGAATTTAAAGCAATATTTCTCTCCCGCTTCTATGAAGGAGGCATGGACATGAATATGTCATCCTTAATATAAATCAAACAAAAGGAGAAGGAGGATACTCGGACGTTCATCGAATATTTTCGACAGGCAACTCTGAAGATGCCTCTTGGTATGCCAGATTCAGCATTGATTGATACATGCAAGATGAATCTGCGACCATCTATTGCTGTCTTTACGGGTTTCCAATTCACAGATTGGGCCTCGTTTATTATAGCAGCAGTTTCTGCCGAGACCAACGGTAGGTTGGCTCGTGAACATGGGATGATCTTTGCCTCAGAGGACAAAGGAAAGAAAGGCACTTCTGGTAATAATTCTGGCAATCATAATGGGAAAGGGAAGGAAACCCTAGTGGTTAATCTTTCAAAACCTAAAACGACATCGAATAATTAAGAATCTTCCAAGCCAAAAGAAGAATACTCTTTTGATGACAGTGATATCCCAAGGATATTCCAATGTCTGGTAAAGAGTGGCAAACTCCAGATTCTGGAGCCAAAGAGGCCTAATGAGGTGAATCTGACTGACAATCCAAAGTATTGTATCTATCACAGATACATAAATCATCCTACCAAGGCTTATTATGTCTTGAAGAAGAAAATCCAGGAGCTGATAAATGCCAATGCCATCGCTTTAACTAACAATGAGCATACGGTCACAACCAATATGGTTTCTCTTCAATTTGGAGGTTTTCCTCCACAGCAAGTCCCAGATGGAATTGTCCTAATTCCAAAGGCGACGATGAAGATTGTGAATATCCCGCCTGCCAGAGAGCAAAATAAAGGACTTTTGCCTCTTACACTGAAAAATGGTGAAATCATGTGGGTACACCTTGATTTAGTACCCGAAATGGAGAATGAAGGTAAAACTTCAAATTCCAAGAAGGATAAAAAAAGTCAAAACCTGCAACATGATTTCTCATGTTTTAACCCCAAACTATGACGAGTTGGATCATTTATGGGGTGGCATTCCTTTAGAGGATAGATTGAGGGGTTTGAATATATGCCCTCCAAGTTTGGCTCCTCCTACCAAACTCAGACTTACTCATCAGCAGTGGTTAGCTATGAATAGTATCCCCTTACACAGGGCACAACAGGTCTTTGCTGCTTATGAAAAAGCTCCTACAGGGATTTTTTTTTTCGTGTCCCGAATACTCCTTCTCATGTGGCTATAGAGGTTTCTATTCCTTCTTCTACAGAAGTCTCTATGTCTCCTTTTCCTGTGGTTACAGAGGTTTCTGTCTCTTCTTCTTATGTTAAACCATTTATTGAAAGTCCACTGCCCATTCACTTGTACAGTCAACAATCAGTCCATCTTATGAAAAAGATGGGCTACGACTTTCAAAAGGCAGAAGGTTTGAATTATGATAAAGGAATGTGACTTCCTTTACAAGTTCAAAGTCAAAAATCTACTGTTGGATTGGGTTCTGAGGTTCCTCATAAAAATTCTCGTAAGAAAAAGACTAAGTGAAAGAAGACTAAATCCTGCAATATGGTACTTCATTCTTCTGAGTCCGAAGAAGAAACCTTTGCTGGTACGAGATTTGGGAAAGAGTACCACAAAGATTATGAGGGATCTTCCAAAGAAGCAGAGGGCGTAGTTGAAACACTACCAGTTCAATCATCTCATGTTCCTGCTAAACTATCTGTGGTTGAGAAAGGGAAACAGAAAGCAGTACGCTTTGATGTCCTATCGAAATCTGCTTCAAATCAAGGGGTGGTGATAAAGCCCTACAAATTTGATATTCTAGCCCAGTTAGCTAATACTCTGGCTAGACTCTCTATCTTCGAGCTGCTTCGTCTTTCTAAAGAAAGCAAGGAGACTTTGAGTGAAGCTTTGCTACAAGCAGACTCATGCTATGCTCAACTCAAGAGTCCTGATAATACACCAGTGTCGTGTCCACAATGTCATAGTGTGATGGAGGCAATTCCTAACATTACCTTCACACAAGAAGATATGCTGTTGAAGCATAATAAGCACGACAGGCCTTTGTGCTATACTGGGTATATTGAATCCACTGAAATTGACAGAATTTATATTGATCCTGGGTCTTCTATTAGCATTATTCTTCAGAGTATGCTAAGACCTTTGAGAATTCTACTAGTGATTTGACTTACACTAGTACCACAATAGTTGGTTTCAACTCTGGCAATAGTAAACCACTGGGAAAGATTCGTCTGAAGATTTAAATTGGTGATCTTCGAACTATGGCGACATTTTATGTTATCAATTGAGATGTATCTTACAACATCCTTCTCGGAAGACCGTGGATACATGAACATAACATTGTGCCTTCAACTCTCCACCAATGCTTTAAATACGTAGATTCCCAAGGGGTTGTGAAGACTGAGTTTGCTGATATCAATCCTTTCAAGGGTGTTGAAGCCTATTTTTCTGACTCAATGCTCTACAAACAAGAGCATGTGAAGGAGATATCAGATATGGCTGAAGATCGATCACCTGCTGAAGATCAATCTGTCAATGAAGATCCTCCAAAAGAGCAACCTTTGAAGATTAAAGTCAAAGGTCGAATCCAACCCCAATCCATCAATAACCAACCTCTGATGATCAAGGTCAAAGAAAGAACTCGAGCTTCATCTGAGGAATCAGTGAGTATTCCTGCAAAAAACCAAGTTCAACCTCTCATGATCAAAGTCAAGGGACGTACTTCTCGTACGAATGATCCAGAACCACCACTGATCATCAACCTTGGCAAGTCTACGCAGAAGACGGATGACGGTCCGTTAGTGATCAATCCGAAGCGTAGCAGTCAAATTGTAAATGATATAAATATTGATCATTCTGTACTTTCTAATATCAATGAAGATTTCCTTTTTGAGTATATGGCTGTCAAATTTATTGAAAGAATGACTTTATCTTCTGATGATCAAAGTCATCAATATAAAGATGACATAGATACAGAGGAAACCTTATACATTGACCATAAGAAAAATTTCTTTCCTCCTCATGTCGATGTAGGACCTTATGCTCAAAGGTTCTTAACATCTTCTCCTTATCTTCTTCCTGTAGCCGCTTTATCACAAGCTTGCGTAACTTATAAACGTCACGAAGAATCTTACTTCGTGATTTTGTCTGATAAGAAAAACAAGCGCCAAATCGTGTTTGGCCTGGCTAGAAATATCTATGTTATTCAGACAGATGATCTCAGAGATAAAGATAAAGAAAGAATATGAATTGATGAATATAGTCAACAATCTCTCAAGATTATCCAGAATATGTGATATGACTTGAAGACTATACAAGGTCTCAATCAAGGTAAAGGTAGACGATTACCATTATGTGGTGATCCGTTTTACCAGAAAACTCATCATGGGTTGGGATACGATTCGTCCCACATGATTAATGAGGATATACAAGAAGAATTTTCTTTCAGTTCTTCACAATCCTCAGATTCAGAAGAAATCCAATTCATCGAATCGGATACACTCCACATGTGCAAAGAAGATATGGAAGAAGAATGTTCTTCCAGTTTTTTACAATCCTCATATTCTGAAGTAGACTATTATGATGAATCTGAGTGTATATTCTCAGTTAACATGGTTCAAACTGATGGTGAATCTGAACCATTTGAGAATGATCCTTGGGCACAGCAAATAGACACTCAATGGGAGCTTCATTTTGAACAACGACAGCCACCTACAAAGGATGAGATTGTCCAGATTGATGTTGGAGACGGAACTAGGTCCAAGCCAATATTCATCAGTAAAAACCTCTCCGAAGATGAAAAGGAAGAGTTGATAAACTGATTAAAGAATATGTTGATATCTTTGCATGGAGTTATAGGATATGCCAGGTCTAGATCCTAAAGTTGCTACTCATAAACTCAATATTCTTTCTAATGCCAAGCCTGTAAAACAACAACAGCGACGTTTTCGACCAGATATGATGGATACAATTGAAGCAGAAGTCAAGAAGCTGATCACATGTGGCTTTGTTCGTGAAGAACAACACCCAGATTGGGTTGCCAACATAGTTCCTGTTATGAAGAAGAACAGAAAAGTCCAAGTTTTCATAGATTTTTGCGATCTTAATGCAGCTTGTCCAAAGGACGAATTTCCACTTCCGATTACTGATGTCATGATAGACAATACATGCAGCTTTGAACGCATGTCTTTTATGGACGGATTCTCAGGATACAACCAAATCAAGATGCATCCAGGAGACAAAAAGCATACCGCTTTTCGTACACCCCTTGGGGTTTACTGCTATACGGTGATGCCATTTGGTCTGAAGAATGCCAGTGCTACGTATCAACGGGCTATGAGCAACATCTTTCAAGAACATCTACGAAAAATAGTCGAATGTTATTTAGATGACATTGCTGTCAAAAGTCGATTAAAAGATGATCATATTCAAGACTTAAAGACGGTATTCGAGTTGATGCGCCAACATCAATTGAAGATGAATCCTACTAAGTCTTTCTTAGGGGTGTCCAGTAGCAAGTTTTTAGGATTTGTCATCACTTCTCAAGGTATCAATGTTGATCCTGCCAAAATCAAAGCAATTCTTGAGATACGTTCTCCACGCAATCTAAAAGAACTCCGTGGCTTCCAAGGCCGCATTGCTTATATCAGGAGATTTATATCCAATCTTTCTGGGAGATGTCAACCTTTTTCCCGTCTATTAAAGAAAGGAGTATCGTTTGTTTGGGATGACACGTGTCGGAAAGCATTCAATGACATCAAGCAATACCTTACAAATCCACCTATTTTGGTACCTCCAGTAGTAGGGAGACCATTTTTACTATATGTTCGAGCGTTGGATCATTCACTTTGTGCTCTTCTTGTACAGAAAAGTGACAAAGGTCATGAACAGGCAATTTAGTATCTCAGCCGAATGATGGTCGGAGCTGAACATAGGTATACTCCTGTGGAGAAGGAATGTCTGGCCTTTGTTTTTGCTGTTCAAAAGATAAAGACACGACATTATGTATCAGGACAGACTATCCATGTCATCTCCAGAATAAATCCTATTCGGGTAATGATGAGAAAACCGGGTATTCTTAACTCCAGGTTAGCCACCTGGGCGATGTTGCTTACTCCTTATGATATGGTCTATGTACCTCAAAAATCAGTGATGGGCCAAGCATTAGCTGATTTCCTAGCAGCTCACCCTATACCTGAGATATCGAAACTATATGAGGACATTCCAGATGAAGTCGTAGATTGCAACATGACTTTGAAGGATGACATTTGGCAACTATATTTTGATGGAGCATCACGGGTCAGACCTAAAGGCAATATTGTCTCCGGAGTAGGCATTGTCCTAGTCTCTCCTAACAAAATGGTCATATACCGTGCTTATTCTCTTAATGAGCCACGCTCCAACAATGTGGCAAAATACAATGCTCTACTAATTGGTCTTCAAGTAGCAAAACAATTGGACATTGAGTTCCTGAAAGCTTATGGAGACTCTCAACTGATTGTTAATCAGGTTAGAGGGACATATGAAGTCAGAAATCCTGACCTCATTCCTTATCATCAAGTGGTAATCGAATTGGTCCTTTCATTCAAAGGATTCTTTATCGAATTTGTACTACGTTTTCAAAATTTGGAAGCTGATGCTCTTGCTAGTTTAGCTGCAGATTTAGCTGTTCCAATTAGAAGACAAAACACCATTACTTTGTTGGATCGAGACTTATTCTGTGTCAAGAATAATCTGCATATTGAACAGAGTTATACTACAGAATTAAGTTCCCAGCAGAGGGATTAGAGAAGTCCATTCATTGATTATGCGGTTCATAGGATTTTACCTGAAGATCCAAAAGAAGTTGTATCAATCAAGAGACGATCATTTCGATTCTATTATGATTCTTCTTTACATATATTATATCGTCGTTCTTATAACGGACTTTTGCTACGTTGTCTCTCTGAGAGTGAAGCCAAGCAAACACTCCGTGAAGCTCATGATGGTATTTGTGGTGCTCATCAACCTGGTCCAAAATTACAGGACCGCATTCGAAGAATAGGGTATTATTGGTCATCCATGATAGCAGATGTTGTGGATTATGCTAAACGGTGTAAAGTATGTCAGATTTATGCTAATTTTATTCATCAACCATCGGAGTTCTTACATCCTACAGCAGCTTTTCGGCCCTTCGAAGCTTGGGGCATGGATATTATTGGTCCGATTAACCCTCCTTCTGTCAAAGGACATCGGTTTATCCTGGCCATAACGGATTATTTCTCTAAATGGACGGAAGCGGTTCCCCTTGTTGAAGTAAAAATATCTAATGTGGTTAGCTTCATCAAACACCATGTCATTTAACTTTTTGGGATTCTCTGAAGGATAATTCATGATAATGGACCATAATTTGACAGTCAGGCATTTTATAGATTTTGTGACAAGAATCGGATCCAAAATCTGGCTTCTACGGCTTACAATCCAGCTGCTAATGGTTTGGCCGAAGCTTTCAACAAGACAATTATTAAACTTCCCAAAAAGTTTGTCTCTTCTAATAAACATAATAGAATGAGAAACTTGGGTAATGTTTATGGGCCTACCGAACGACAGTCCGAACTCCTACTGGTTTTACACCATTCTTACTGGTTTACGGATGTGAGGCTGTTCTTCCACTGGAAATCCAGATCCCGTCTCTTAGAATAGCCATTGCTAATGAGCTAACCTCATAGAATAATGATCACTTACGACTCCAAGAACTTAAAGGATTGGACGAAAAGCGTCTTCAAGCGCAACAGCACATTGAGTTATATCAAGCCCGCATATCTCGAACTTTCAATCGTAAAGTGAAAGAGAGGGTATTTAAAGTCGGTGAGCTAGTTCTATCTGTTCGAAGACCGATGGTGATGACTCATAAGAGCAAAGGGAAATTCCAAGCAAAATGGGAAGGTCCCTATGTAGTCGAGACAGTGTTCTCCAATGGTGCCTATAGGTTGTCTAAACCTAATGGAGATCTGCTCAAGATGCCGATTAATGGCAAATTCTTGAAGAAATATTATGTATAAATTTCTTCCTTATTCCTTAGATACCAATGTTTGGTTAAGCTGGTTATTAGTTCTCCTTGAAAAGAATTTTAATCTTCTATCTTACCAACTGATTAAAAAGTCAGATTTATTATTTATCATGTTCTTATGACCTCTGAATAAATATTAAGTCTACTTCTTTTTCCTATCTATCATGTCCATTTGGCCTCTGAATAGATATTAATCTATTTTTTTCTTTGAGTTGTTACGATCTGTCATGTTCATAATACCTCTGATAGTATCGTATACTCTAAATAGAAAACGAGATTCATTATCTATCATGTCCATATTACCTCTGGATAGCTATAATTTATTGAGTTTAGAAGACTTGTCATGTCCATATTACCTCTGATAAGTGTTTTCTATCTCATACCTATTATTTAATTTCAAAATAAATGATAGGATCATAAAACAAATATTTTATTCATTTCTTATAAATATTACAGAATGAAAAAAGATAGAAGATTACAAAAGCTCTTTATTTGCCTAAGGCGGGGCAGAGACATCTTGAAGTAATTTCTGTAGCTCTCCTAGACGCTTGTCACGAAAGTGCAAAACAGTCTTAGTAGCTAAGGAGCGTCGAGCTTCGGGAGTACAGATGTGAGAAAGTTTGGCAAAAGTGACTATCATCTTGTCCTTGGCTTCGTCAAGGGTTTTGATGGTAGTCTCCGCTCCAAAGACTTGTTCTTCCAAAATTAAGCTCTGTGTAAGCTGCTGGTCTCGAGCCAAGATCAGCTGATCCCTCTCCACCTTCAATCAAGCCAGCTCAGCCTCGACTTCGCGAATTCTATCATTCTGTTGATGAATTCTTATATTCGAAATTTCATAGGCTTTTCTTTGGATATCCAGCTGGGGCTTCGCTCCAGCCAAAAAGCTTTTTCTTTAGCTACTTTGATGTTGTATTCATGGAGGGCCTCATTAAATGTCGTCTTCCGAGCAAGGTATTCAGCCGATAGAGCGTCATACTCCTCTTGGATGAGACTTTCAGTGGTTTCACTTGACAGCTTTAGATATTCTTTGATAGGCTATTCAAGTCCCTCCATGATTTTCTCCAATGCCGCTGCTCTCGCTGCATTATTGAACATGGCGACATTTCTGATAGTAAGAGCAATCGCCGTCTTCAAGCTTTCATAATTGAGGCCCTTATTCAGGACCATTTTGATTAGAGCCAACAGAGTCTTGTAAAAAGTATCTGTATGAATCTCATCTAAGAGATTCATTTCTACACTTGAACTCGGCGTTGCGGCAATGTCTACCAAATCTCTTCTCTGAAGACTAGGAGTAGATGTTGCCTTGGTAGCAGGCTGAGATGAAGACATTGTTGTCACTGCTACCATGGCCAACTGATTCCCTAGGAGCTTCAGAAGCAATATCTTCAGCATTTGTTGTTCTAGCCGTTTTTGGAGCTGAAACTACTTGCGTTTCGGTGGCGGTGATTAGTGTGGGTGGAATGATAGTTGTGACAGCTGACTCTGGTTCAGGCATTGTCTCTTCAGGAACTTGTACTGGATCAGTAATAATAGCAGAGGATGCTATTACAATGTTTCCAGCTTCAGTTGATGACTTGAGTATGCCTTCATCACCTTCTACAGCTACTGGCTCTGCAGAATCTTCAAGTATTTCAGTTGTAGTGAATCCTTCTACAACTGGTTCTTTATTGAAGTCTAATTCTTCTTCAGCAGCCTCTTCATCATCTACAGTAAGCTCTAATATAGTTTTTTCTTTATCCTTGCCCTCAGTAGGAGGGGACACTTCTGGTTGAGCCTACATTTCTGGCTCTTATTGTACCTCCATAGATGGAGGACATTCTTCCTGAGTCTCCACTTCGGGCTCTCGTGGTACTTCTTCTTGAGCATCTTCTTCTTCTGAAGAAGAAGCCTCCTCCTCAGACTCCGTAGTTTTCCTCATAAATATCTTCTTGATGAGGAGGAAGAGCCACAAGCTTGGATGTAATGATGACACCTACAAATAAAAAAAAATTACAAAAAATCATAATTTTGTATAGATTTTGTATAAATTATATTTACCTTGAGTAGGTGTAGGACGTGTCAAGTACTCGTCATAATCCCCAGTCCAATCCTCATCGTCAAAATTAATAGCTGGTTCATCTGAGGAGATGGGCTCTTAATCAACGGTATGTACTGGGGCGACGTCTTCAACAACTTGTGCCTTTTGTGGCAAAGTTAAATGAAGCAACGAGCTGAGGCGTCCGGAAGAAAGGACTACCGCAGCTTCTGATGGTGCTACTGGTTGAGATGCTGAAGATCCTTCTCCAGGGTGAACTGAAGAAGATGCAACATGTTGCGGCTCATCCACCTGAGTGTCACTTTTCGGGGTAGTGGCTCTTGATCTAGAAGGTCTTTTGGTGGTAGCCTTCTTTTTCTTTTCTGGGGTCTTCTCTGGAAGAGTGACAGCTGTACCTTGTTTCCGTTTTTAGGACTTGCCAATAATGATAGGTTCTGCAGCTTTTTCTCCAACTCCCGTATGGATAACTTACAGATACTGATCTAGAACAGCTATGTCGTCAGGTATGTCTGATGGTACCCTGACTGGCTCTTCAATATTTTCTTCCTTGGGCCATCTTAGACTACCTCTCAGGTTGTAGCCATGGGCAAAGGAGCGGATGGAAGCATAAAAATGAGCATACGTATGAAGTATACGTAGCTCGGTGGTGCTGGTAGCAGTTGACACTTTGAATTTGGCACCAGTATAGGCGGTGCTAAAATATCTCCAACCTCTTGCACCATCGATCAGTTTCCCATAATGACGGAAACTGGTAGAGGGATTACCAACATGAAGTTGGTCATATCTAAATTGGCGACCGAACCTACTTGGTAGATATGGTTCGAACGCACAACTGTCTTCATTTCTGTACATCAGATGAGAGGGTCTGATGCACTGTATCCATCTGAAGACTGGTGCTGACAATAAAGTTCTTCCTTCAACCTTATCTTAAATTGAACGCCGAAGCAGTCGACTGAAACTTGTGGCCGGGTACAGAAAAAGTTCCATCCGTAATAATAATTTAATACTGCTCGGGTATCTGCTACTGTCGTGGCAGTCCATGTAGCTTTGCTGAACTTTTAGAGGAAGATCTCCGCATCATCTCCCGGGCCTGGTGGCAATAAGTTGCAGTTGTGATGCAACAGCCAGCCCATCAAGTAAGTGTAGGGCATTTCTACCCTAGGGAATACGTTCCGATGAGGAGCGTTGTTGATTAGCTCCTCACCAAAAGTTCTCAAACCTGTGTTTACTCGGCACATCATTGCCGATAGAAGGTTGATTCTGGTTTTAAACACCAAACGTACCGCTAGCCATAGCACATTTCGGTAGATTCTATCAACTGTATCGGTCCCCGGTATAACCCAACTTCTCAACCATAGAGAAAGGAAGCCTGCCAGCAAAGCTTTTTTGGAGATCTTCTGGCTACCATATCTGAGGAAGCTCAAGGCTTCAGTTCCAGCAGAGAACTCCCCAGTCTTGGTGGATAAATATTTGTTCGGGAATTTGTAGCCAATCATCATATCCCGTATTTTATCAGCAGGGATTGTTGAAACAGTGTTGATAGTTGGAGCTTTGTTCTCCTGGAATCTCTCTTTATCATCTTTGGATATCTTATCCTTATAGAAAAAGAGATATGTTGTCCACTTGTTGATGTATGCCAAATGAGATCCACTTTCATGCATAGTAGTACAAATCATGTAATGGCACATCAACTCTTCATATACCTCAACCAGTTGAGAGTTTTTCTTCCTAATTTCAGCAAGTTCCCGGTTCGAGGGAACATATTCTTCATATGGGGCTTCCCCCATTGGCAGCTTTGAGATGAATTGCATCTCATGGAGTGCAAGACCTATTTCATCTTTTGGGGTCGCGAAAGTTCCTGTTGAACTGATATATATCTCCATCAGAGCCATGAACAAATTACTGTTCGGTGGTATACCCTGACTAGTGGAGGCCACTGCTTCATACAGGCCGATGTCTTTCTGCTCCATCTGGAAGTTCTTCATGATCCAAACACTAAATTGGATCCAGTTCTGGTTGAAAGGAGTCAACCATCCTGGTAGTCTAGGGTTTGTCTGGGGATATAATATCGCAGCCTTTATGAACTTATTGATGAACATCTGGGTCTGCACTGGTTGGATTAAAGCCGAATCTTCACTCGGAGTAAATCATGGCAAGAGACCAGAGAAAGGGACGACACCGCTATTGGGAACACTGACGTAATACCCCATATCGTTGGCATTATCCCTTTTGAATATGATTCTACCTGGCCTTCCATGACTGTTGGGAGTCAGATTCCACAACATCTGTCGGGGATGGGTGGCATGGATAAATGCAGACAAGGGATAATCTCTATCCATGTCAGGGAGATACATTGCTCTATCTCTAGACTTGAACACCCAAGACTCCTTCTTGGGGTGCATTTGTGACTTGAAGTCTATCGTATCCCCGAATAAAAAAGTCGGCTTTGCAAATTGCTGACCATCCAGCGAGGTCAATAGTTCTCCATTAATCATGGTTAGCAGCATTCTATCCCCTTGGGCAGCTATCAACTGTGCTCTCTCTACAGGGTATTCTGGATTCGATTGGGAAAACTCCACATGGGATAGGTTCTCCAAATAATTCGAACCTACCATACCAGCTGATAAGCCAAATACTTCTGCAAGAGGGTGAATCTGCAAATCTACTACCAAAAGAAAAAAAGAAAGAAATCAAGTTAGTAAAAATCTAATTTGAAATTTTTATGCAGATAATTTGGTTTGAGTTTTTACGCATAAAGATTAAAGACTCTGACTAGACAAATTTTACGCTTATTTAAGTTCATAAAAACTTTTTTAAGTGTAAAAGTTCTTTGTTTTACACACAAAGTCTTTATTTGTGAATTTTATGCTGTCACATATTGATGTGAGCGTATTGAAAACTTTACGCTAACATGTGTTGACATGAGCATATTTAAATTTATGTTGACACGTATAGACGTGAGCGTAATTTGAATTTTACGCTGACATGTGTTGACATGAGCGTATTTGAATTTTACGCTGACATGTGTTGACATGAGCGTATTTGAACTTTTACGCTAACATGTGTTGACATGTGCGTATTTGAATTTTACGCTGACATGTGTTGGCATGAGCGTATTTTAATCTTTACGCTGGCATGTATTGACATGAGCGTATTTGAATTTTACGCTGACACGTATAGACGTGAGCGTAATTTGAATTTTATGCTGGCATGTGTTAACATGAGCGTATTTTTACGCTGACACATATAAACGTGGGCGTATGTTCTTAACTTTACGCTGACACGTATAACGTGGGCGTATTTTGTTATTTCAGTTTCTACGCTGACACGTATGACGTGGGCGTAAAATTTGAAGGTTCGAGTTCTCTTCTTCTTCTCCGGCAAACTTGTAGCCGAGATTAAGTAGGGCTTTACCCTTCATTGCTGGAGCCACGGCAGGGTTGCTCTATTGGGGCATCGTTGATGATGAGATGGGGGTTTTCGTACGGTCGATCGACGATGAATCGGCGACGGACTTCTTGCCCTTGCTGCCGGTGGCGGACTTCTTGGGAGCCATCGGATCGAAAATGAAGGAGGAAGAAGAATAAAAGAGATTGAGATTAATGAAGACAAGTAAAGTTTTATCTCTCTTCGAAGAGCTCTATTTATAGAGAATTTTTGAATCGGTTCAAATTCCCGACTTTTACGCTCACTGTTGGATATCCCCACTTTTACGCTGACTGTTGGATATCCCCGCTTTTACGCGAATAACCATTGGATATCCCGAATTCTACGCTGACTGTGAAATCCCGAATTTTACGCTTCTGTTCAAAGTATTTTAAATTTTGAAAATAATTTGAAAACTTTGAAGGGGGTCTTATAGGAGCATAAAAAGTACTTCAAAGACCCAGTCAAAGAAGTTGAGAACTTTATGCAATTCGAACTGAGTCAAACTCAGACTCTACGCGAGCTACTCTTTACGTATGCTATTCTCTACGCGAGAAGCTTTTACGCGAGAGTTATCCTCCACTTTTATGCCGGGGACAGACTGTCAGGCCGCATTTAATGTAAGTGATTCGATCTGACACAATAATTTTCTGACAGCAGGATTACACAGAAGCCGAGGAAATCTTTTCACCAAACCCAATACTTGTCGTATAGTGTGCAAGTAGGGCTACTTTACGCTCAATAAAACTACTTCTTTTACGCACGATAGTTATTCGAGCTTTTATGCTCAAGGCTATTATGGGCTTAAAGTCTATTTGGGTTACTTTTTACGTTCAAGGCTATTTTTTTAGCCACTTTAAGCGGGAAGTTTATTTTGGGCTATTTTACGCCAGTTTGCCACTTTATGCTAGGAGCATATTTTGGGTCATTTTTACGCTCGATCTTTCCTGGCTATTTGAGAACGTGGTTTGCCTACGTGGCTTTCATGCTACACTTATCGAGGAACGTGTGTACGTGCTCTCCCACTTTGTTGAAGTAGTAGGACACGTGTCACCATGCGTAGAGATCAAAACTCTACATGGGATACATGTCAACGTACGTAGAAGATGATTTACATCGTGGGAGACAGTTACTAGCGTAGAGACCCGATCTTGTTGCTTTTTACGCACAAAGGGTCAAGTCTATAAATAGACTTATTTTTACATATCAAGCATCAAGAGATCAACATAGAGGCAGGAGAGGAAATTTTGAGAAAACTCATACTTCCAGAGTGATATTCTCAGAAGTATTTCTTCAACTTTTTCTCAAGAACTGGGTGAAGCAAAGCAAGAAAACATTCGACTTTGCCATCAGTGCCGTTGCTCGATACCTTTCCGGTGACTTAGTTCTTCCGATTGTTCGTCTTCTTCAAGCAGTTTTCTTCATCATCATATGGTCCAAGGAACAAAGTGATCGCTTTCAGATCAGACTTCCATAGCAATACTTACCAGAACAATTTGTACTTCTGTACTTTTTTAGTTTTCTTTCAAAAGCCAATTTTAGGCATTTTGTTAAGTGAAACAAAAAACAATTAAAATAATTGCAAAAAGCTTTTAAAACATTTTAATAAATTACAAAATAATATTTTTGGCTCTAATAATTATTTAATAATTATTTAAAATTCTAGAAAATTCCTAATAATTATAATAATTTATTTTAAGGATATAAATACTATTTAAAATTATAAAAATAATATTTTAAAAATCTAGGGGCTTACAAATCTTCCCTCCTTGAAAAATTTCGTCCTCGAAATTCACAAGTATAGAAGACTCTATAAACATTCAATATAGCAAGCAATGCAAACAATGATTAAGGCTACTATTAAGACTAACCTCTAAGGTATCAAGCGGGAACGGGTGGTTCCCTCGCGGCTGTTGGGTCGAACAAGTAAAAATATTTCTTCCTCATGTCCGACTCCCTCTCCCAAGTAGATTCTTCCGAAGAGTGACGGCTCCAAGCTACTCGTACTAAGGGTATAACTTTGTTCCTCAGCCTTTTCTCCCTCCTGTCCAATATCTCCATTGGTTGTTCAGTAACTGCAAGACTCGGTCCGATCTCCAACTCTGAATGATCTAGCACATGGCTGGGATCTGGAACGTATCTCCTCAGCTGAGACACATGAAAGACATCATAAAGTCCTGCTAGGTTGGGTAGAAGTGCAACCCTGTAAGCTACCTCTCCGATCCTGCCAAGTATCTCGAACGGCCCGATGTATCTGGGGCTCAACTTGCCGCCTCGTCCGAACCGGATCGTCCCTTTCGTAGGTGATATCTTCACCAGCACTATATCTCCGTTGGCGAACTCCATCGGTCGACGACTAGCATCGGCCCAGTGTTTCTGCCTGTCCTGAGTGACTCTGAGCCTGTCTCTGATCATCCCGACCTTCTCTGCTGCATCCGTGATCATCTCTGGCCCAAGCATAACTCTATCCCCAACGTCATCCCAGAAGAGTGGTGTACAACATCGTCGTCCATATAGTGCCATGAAAGGAGACATACCGATACTGGCTTGGTAGCTGTTATTATATGAAAACTCTACCAAGTGTAGATGGCTCTCCCATGATCCGCTAAAGTCCAGCACACAAGTCCTCAGCATGTCCTCTAGCGTCTGTATCGTCCTCTCGGACTGTCCATCTGTCTACGGGTGGTATGATGTACTGAACTTGAGCCGGCTGCCCAACTCTTCCTGCAAGCTCCTCCAGTAGTGGGACGTGAATCTGCTATCTCGGTCCGATACGATGCTCACTGGTACTCTATTTAAGCAAACTATCTGTTGCATGTATAGCTCTGCCAACTTCTCGGTGGAGAACCCTACCTTGAAGGGTATGAAGTGCGCACACTTCGTCAGCCTGTCAACGATGACCAAATAGCATCCTTCCCTCCTTGGAAACGAGGAAGCCTTGAGACGAAGTCCATCGTAATGTGTTCCCACTTCCACTCGGGAATGGGTAACGGCTGCAATAGACCAGCTGGCCTCTGATGCTCTGCCTTGACCTGCTGGCAAACTAGGTATCTCAAAATAAAATGTGATACATCTCTCTTCATCCCGTGCCACCAAAGATGTTTCCGCAAGTCACGGTACATCTTGATGGCACCAGGATGAATAGAATATCGCGATCGGTGTACCTCCTGCAAGACTGCCTCTATCAGCTCTCCCTTCGGCATGCATAACCGGCTGCCATGCCTCAAGGATCCATCCTCTGCTACGTTGAAGTCATCCAGCAATCCAGCTAAAGCCTGGGCTTGAAGTCTACGGAGGCTCTCATCTGTAGACTGTGCCTCCTTGATTTGCTTTATCAAACTTGACTGAATGTCTAGCGCCATCATCTGTATCACTGATCCTGGCCAGACTATCTCTATACCGAGCTACTCCAGGTCTTCCCGTAAATGCCGATCTATCATCAGATACCATGCCATCAGATGCCTGCTCAGCGCATCCGCCACCATATTTGCCTTTCCGGGGTGATACTGTAAATCGATGTCGAAGTCCTTCATCAACTCCAACCATCGTCTTTGCCTCATGTTCAGCTCTTTCTGCGTGAACACATACTTCAAGCTCTTGTGGTCAGTAAAGATTTCTACTCGCTCTCCGTATAAGTAGTATTTTCACAACTTGAGGGCAAAGATCACCGCAGCTAACTCTAGGTCGTGGGTAGGATAGTTCCACTCATGGGTCCGTAATTGCCTAGATATATAAGCAATCACTTTCCCATGCTGTTGTAGGACACATCCTAGCCCCTTTCCCGAAGCATCGCTGTATATGGTAAAACCTCCAGACCGTGAAGGTAATGTCAGAACTGGAGCGGTCGCCAGCCTCATCTTCAGCTTCTCAAATACTGCCTGGCAGTCCTCTGACCAGATGTACTCTGCGTCCTTCCGCATCAGTTTCGTCATGGGTTCAGCTATCCTAGCAAAGTCCTGGACGAACTTCCTATAATAGCCTGCTAAACCCAAAAAGCTCATGATCTCTGAAACTGACGTCCGAGCCTTCCACGTCTCAATAGCAGCAATCTTCCTGGGATCCACTGAGATCCCCTCTCTAGTGACCACATGACCGAGAAACTCCACTCGGTCCAAAAAGAACTCACACTTCGACAATTTGGCACACAACCTCTCATGCCTCAGAATCCCCAAAAATGTCCGCAAGTGCTCTGCGTGCTCCTCCGGTGTCTTCGAGTATATCAGGATGTCGTTGATAAATACTACTACTAACTTATCCAGATACTGGTGAAATGTCTTATTCATCAAGTTCATAAAGACAGCTGGCGCATTTATGAGACCAAATGGCATTACCAAAAACTCATACTGCCCGTACTTTGTGTTGAACGCCGTCTTCTGGATGTCTGAAGCCCTGACTTTCACCTGGTGGTAATCGGATCTCAAATCTATCCTGAAAAATACCTTCGCCCCACTCAACTGGTCGAACAAATCATCTATCCTGGGCAGAGGATATTTGTTCTTAATGGTGATGGTATTCAACGCCCGGTAGTCAATACATAACCGGACTGTACCATCCTTCTTTGGTACAAAGAGTACTGGCGCTCCCCATGGAGAAGTACTAGATCGAATGAAATTCTTTTTCAACAGGTCATCAATCTGCTCCTTCATCTCTACGGCCTCCTTAGGGTTCACTCTATAGCAAGCCCGGGATACTGGTGATGAACCCGGTACTAAATCTATAGTAAACTCCACATCTCTGTCAGGCGGAAGTCCTGGAAGATCCTCTGGAAATACATCTATAAACTCCCTAATGATAGGGTATGGCGGTGCTATCTCCCCAACTGTCGCACAACAGTTTGGCTCTAGGCTGATCTTCGGCCCTGTCCTCCTGACACTGAATGGTGTCGTGCCTGGGGGACTGAACATAATACTACCCTTATGACAGTCTATAGCTGCATGAGTATAGCTAAGCCAGTCCATCCCTAATATGATATCATACCCGGGGAGTGGCATCACAAAGAATATATCGTCCCCTAAACTCTCTCCCAGCTATAGTAATAGAGCATCTATAGATAGCTCTAATGGGTACTGGTCCTCCTTCCATCATTACTCTACTCATTTCCTCGATAGGTGTAGCTACTAAGTGGTGTTTATGCAAAAACTCTAATAACAGAAAGCTATGTGATGCTCCGAAATCAAACAAGCATAGAGCTAGAAAAGTATGTAAATAAACATAACCTGTGATGACGTCAGACAAATAATCTGGTTCCGAAACCTGCTCTGGTTCTGCCTCAAGAGCCAGACTATAAGCCTTCTCCTGGGGTCCCTTCTGCTGCTGCAGATGTTGCCCAAACCTCTGCTGCTGAGTCGGGAGCGACGGTCTCTAGACGGTGGTCTGACACCTGGTACTCTCGCTATTGGGCACTCCCGAAGCTGGTGGGTGGCAGACCCGTAAGCTAAGCACTGCCTCAACCTCTTTCTGCAGACGAAGTAATCATACCCTGGCCTTTGACAAAATATACACAGAGCTCCCTTCTGCGGCTGAGGTCCCGGGGCTCTAACTGGTGGGGTTGGGTGATATGGTATGGGAGGACGGTAAGTCTGCTAGTGCGATGCCGGTGCTCTTGGCTGGAAAGCCTAACGCTTGGAAGGTCCCTCGTGGTGTATGGGAGCCAGCCTCTTGCAAGACTGAAGATGCTCCTCTATGCTCCGGGCCAACTCTAGGCTCTGGTAGTAGTCAGTCGTCCCGTTCGCTACTATGAGAATGCCAATGTCTGGAACGAGACCATGGCAAAACCTTCGCGTCATCTCCTCTGGGTCTGCAACTAGACTAGGAATGAAATGGCTCAGACGACTAAACTCTGCTGCATATTCGTCCACAGAACGGTTTTTCTGCTGGATGTTCTGGAATTGTAGCCTCGTGGTGTCACGACCCGCACCCGATTTTCGGATGCGAGCTCGTGAGCAAGCCAGCTACGTATCGAGAGGACTCCAGCCCGACTCGAGTACGTATAAGCTGTCAAGGTCATGGGTATCATGTCTAATCTAAACTGTATCTCAATCCACATGAATCATATAAAACAAGAATGAACAAGTATGGGTCATAGTCTGTAGCCCATTAGCATATTGTTCGATTAGACTCCAAGAATGATATGAGTCTATAAATAAACAGAATATAACATGGTATGGAATATGAAGCACGAGAAGATAATAAAGAATATCATAAACAAAATACCTGTATCTCTGTATGTATAACCACTACCATCAAGAGAAGCTAACTAACCCCATACAGTCGCTAAACCTGAAGAGATCATCAGGTCCTCAGAGGACTAGCAAGATACATAAAACATGCCTATCTAACAGTTTAATTACGCAATAATATAATCAGGGTACAAACAGGAACTAGACAGGTAACTGACATGTGACTACTGACAGGTAACTGTGAACACGGATACGGGATCAAGTATGCATAAATAAACTGCTGGTAGATCAATAGAAAACCAACCCTCGCCCCGAATGTGGACTCGCAGGTCAGTTTCAAGACAAATCACCCTCGCCCCGATTGTGGACTCGCAGGTGCAAAGGCAACCCTCGCCCCGTGTGTGGACTCGCAGGTTGTGGAAAAGACAAAGGAATAGCAGTTCACTCACTCATACTTACAGACACGACTCAGTCAAGACACGGGTGAAGACACGACACGACGCAATCACGATACACGAGATAACCAATCTAATATGAACTAACAAGGCTAACCATGTACATAGACTATCTCAATACTAGCAAATACGATATACAAATTACGAGTAAATAACCAACTAGTAAAACTGTATAATAATAGAAATATGTACGTAAATAAACTGTAGAGGGAGGCAAGATATACTTGCCTGGTGGTAGCACGAAGAACCAATAAAATACCGTCAACTGGTAAGCTATACAGTCCAAGTCATCATAACTGTCTCCGAAAGCTAAAACAAATATTACCAACATTCTCAGAATAGTCAAATTAGCTAGGATTGCCTGTCCTTAAGTCCAATTCTGGACACAGGAGCAAAACGGTAATTTTGGGCAAAAATGATGTCCGTCGTTGGACCCGCTTTGCATCGAAAAGCGTGCCAGAGTCAATGGTCTCTAAAGTCGTCAAACTATATGTCTACGGATCTAGTTTTCTGATACGAACCCAACCGTATGTCCAAAGTTGGATTCCGGCGGGCCGTGCACAAAATCGTCCGTTGAGTGAGACCGCGGGGCCCGCAAAACGGTGATTTTATCTACAGTCTCAGAATCGGACCAAACTTGGCATGCAGGACCAGAAAAACGATACGGTCCTATTGGCACAAGTTTTGTCTCGATCTGACGAACGTGTACAAAGTAATTGAGAAATTTGTAACGTGCACGATACGGTGAATTTCGACGGATACGCATCAAATTCGTCGCGCACACGCGACCAATTTGAATCCGTCAAAGCCCACACGACCACGAAGCCAATACGCAGCTTTCGATGCTTTCGATTTGCGACCACGTCGCCCGGTTTGGCGGGACGCACGTCGTGTGGATGAGTTTTCCTAAAATTTTGTTTTTCTAAAACTGTTTTTTTCTTGATTTTCGAGGATCGATTAATCCGTACATAGTTTATGAAATTAAAGACTACGAAATAGTTTATGATCCCCTACATGTTGTCTAAAGTACTGTTCAACTAGTTTCTCAAAACTGTTGGTCGATCGACAGGAATTAGCCTTCTAACTTGGGTGCCGGGACTGTCATATATGTCCTGTTTTGACAGGATTTGGCCCGACTTTGGGTCGATTTCTACATCATGCTAATGCACTATAAATCAATCTACTTGCAGGGATTTAATGAGGTATAGGTTAGGTGTCTACCTGCGCGATCGGTTCGAGGATTGATCGAGCATACGTCGCGAACGCGAGGCACGAAGTCGCCCTGTGCCGCACTGCTGCTGTTGTTCTCACGCGCGCATGTGCGCTGTGCCTCCGGCGCTATTACTGTTGTTTGATGCTGCTGTTCACGCGTCCATTCCGGCGTCCGCCCGGTGCTCGTCCGGCATGCTCGGTGGAGGAATGGCACGCCAGGCCTGGAGGGGAGTCGGGGCGGCGCTGTGCTGGGGTTTGCGTGGATTCCTATTAGATTTCGAATGAAACCTACGCGTATATGTACGCTGCAGGGAGGGGTCGGCCTGGCTCCTTTTGTTGGGCTCGGGCTGAGCTCCAGCTGGGCTCGGGTTGGGGTACTCCTGTGCAAGGAGGGTTGAGCATGGCTCAGTTGCTCGGTTTGGGTGATCGGGGCTGTGGGCTCAGGCTTGTGGGGAGGCTAAGGCCTGGGCTCTCCTTTTCCTTTTCCCTCTGCATATATAAATATATATATATATGTATATATTTACATATACCTATATTTATATATATATATACACCCATACACACAAATTCCTCTATATATATATATATATATATATATTATATATATATACACACCCATACATATACATGTATATTTTATATATAATATACTCATACATATATTTATATATATACATTCACATGTACACCTTTATATATATATATTATATATTTACACTACCCATAAATACATATATAATATATATATATATATATATATATATATATATATATATATATATATATATATATACATACACATACGTATATAATATATTTATATATACAAATACACACATGTTATATCTATTATTGTATACACACCTATATATGTATATTTATATACTCAATACCCATAAACACATATATGTATATATATACATCACATATATATATTAATAGATTATAAAATATTTATTAGCTCACGATAAATCCTACGTTAAAATCCTATGATAAAGAAATAGTAATAAACCCAAAATTTATTATACAAAATCTTAAATAGAAAATATTTCCAATAAATTAGGAAAAGTTTTTCCATGATAATAATTTATCTAATATCAATAACCTTTATATAATAATTAACAATTATCTATGAAAATAAATAATAAACCATTAAAACAAATTACTACTACACATATACACCAGATGCCTCTACATGGACGTCTCTGGACGCATTACATGACTACATGGGCTCGGGTTTAGTTCGAGTCGAGTTCGGGCAAGTGTGGTACAACCGGCCTCCTAAAAGTCATAATATTAATAAATAAATAATTAAGTCCTTTTATAGGGGTCAAGTCGCAACTTGGCATGGTTTTTCTAGTTAGGACACTTATGGCTGGGTCTTCCTTGCCATGGCTAATACACTAGTCAAGGCACGCTACTGCACTATCCGTGCCATTATTCTTAGTCGTCTGGTGCTTCATAACTCAATTATAGCTAAAGTCATCTACCGTAATAATTAATTAAACTAATTAATTATAAATTTTAAAAATCATCATTCAAATCAATTAAATAAATAAAATAATATTTTAAAAAAATCTGGGAAGGGAAGCTACAAATCTACCCACCTTAAAAATAATTTCGTCCTCGAAATTCTAATTCATAGCTATTCCTTAAAATCAAAGTCTACTATTACCTTAATCTCCTTAAATACAATTTCTCAAAAATATTTCTATGACCTTCTCTAGTCATTGGTATTTACGAAATCTCGAGGACTTCTACCCACCTTTGGTCACACTACTCCCTTGAAACACAGGTCACTAAAATCATATGGTCTTCTAACTAGTTACTAACAATTCTACCGGCAGATATCTAGGCATATGGCATCTATACTCCCTCATATCTATAAAACAACCAATATTTAATAGTCAAGCAATATATACTATAATTTAAGGATTTCTGATAGATCCTAGACAGCACGACCGTTTGTCCCCTCGAAATAGGAAGGGACGAGAATCAATGGTACGGAAACAAGAAAGTATAATCGAGAGCAAATATAGAGTTTTCAAGGACGTAGAGAATTTCTAGAAGAATTTTCAAGGCAAAGTGGATTGAGATTTCTAAGGTCTAGTCAAGGTCGCAGGCTCGTACCAGTACAGTTACGTAACCGGTACGATATGCTCTGACCTGCATGGGCCACCACAAAAACTTGTCATAACCCGCACCCGATTTTCGGACGCGAGCTCATGAGCAAGCCAGCTACGTATCGAGCGAACTCCAGCCCGACTCGAGTACGTATAAGCTGTCAAGGTCATGGGTATCATGTCTAATCTAAACTGTATCTCAATCCACATGAATCATATAAAGCAAGAATGAACAAGTATGGGTCATAGTCTGCAGCCCATTAGCATATTGTTCGATTAGACTCCAAGAATGATATGAGTCTATAAATAAACAGAATATAACATGGTATGGAATATGAAGCACGAGAAGATAATAAAGAATATCACAAACAAAATACCTGTATCTCTGCATGTGTAACCACTACCATCAAGAGCCGCTAACTAACTCCATACAGTCGCTAAACCTGAAGAGATCATCAGGTCCTCAGAGGACTAGCAAGATACATAAAATATGCCTATTTAACAGTTTAATCACGCAATAATATAATCAGGGTACAAACATGAACTAGACAGGTAACTGACATGTGACTACTGACAGGTAACTGTGAACACGGATACGGGATCAAGTATGCATAAATGAACTGCTGGTAGATCAATGGAAAACCAACCCTCGCCCCGAATGTGGACTCCCAGGTCAGTTTCAAGACAAGTCACCCTCGCCCCGATTGTGGACTCGCAGGTGCAAAGGCAACCCTCGCCCCTTGTGTGGACTCACAGGTTGGGGAAAAGATAAAGGAATAGCAGTTCACTCACTTATACTTATAGACACGACTCAGTCAAGACACGGGTGAAGACACGACATGACGCAATCACGATACACGAGATAACCACTCCAATATGAACTAACAAGGCTAACCATGTACATAGACTATATCTAAACTAGCAAATACGATATACAAATCACGAGTAAATAACCAACTGGTAAAACTGTATAATAAAGAAATATGCATGTAAATAAACTGTAGAGGGAGGCAAGGTATACTTGCCTGGTGGTAGCACGAAGAACCAATAAAATACCGTCAATTGGTAAGCTATACAGTCCAAGTCATCATAACTGTCATGCCCCAGAACCAGAATACTAGAGAGCGGGGGCAGACATAGCCAGCTACGTATAACGGAATGGAATCCACACCGCTATACGGTCACGGCTGTCTAGATATGTGAGGGTTTCACTACAATCCACCAGTCTCTTAAGGTCATAAAATAGCCTATTGTCTCAATCTCAACCAACTAATAATAATCACAAGATATCAGATCACCAAATATACAATTGTAAAGCGTCCCAAACATTACATATCCAGATGATCATGAAGCTAGTCGTAAAAAATGTAAGGACTAGCAAGAGTTTAAGTCATACATGATCAACCTCGAGTTGCCAATCATGCTTACAGCCCGTAGGCAGACAGTAAATAAAGTTGCAAACGAGCTAACACTTGCTCGGCGGCTAAACGCCTCAAAAGAATAAATTTTACAATAGAGTGGGAGAGCAAAAATAAACCCACTCGTTGCCCTGGTTACGCCTGGTGACCACCATCGGGCTGAAAAGCGGGGAGATCCTTTGGTGCTGCTCCGGTATCTGGCCATACAAAACCAGCTGGGTCAGACCCCAGAAAGAGCAAGTGCCACAAAGGAGGCTTCACTTAAGAACTAAAACCAGCAATTAGCACAAGAGTAAAATTACATAATAAAAGGCAATAGTTTAAGAAAAGCATGATGGGTAATTATAAAAGACAATCTTGTATAGAATCACTAAAAGACAGGACATATGGAAAGAAAGCATGACAGGATGATATACGATGAGATAACCATGGGACTATTCAGATAGCCAGGTTACAACCCGTAAACCAAACAAGGACCGGGGTTGTAACCCTTCGTCTGAACGGAACTTGGTTTCTCTCACCATTTATCGGCAAGATAAATATAAGAAATCAGGTCAAGTAACATTCTGGAGTGACAATCATTATGGTGACAATCTGGAGAGTACAAGACATTAGAGTGACAATCTGGAGTGATAATCATTATAGTGACAATCTGGAGTGACAATCATTCTGGTACAATCTTACAATTAATCAATTCTAGACAATACTATACTGGACTAGACTCCATCCAAGCAATCACGGCCAATCATTGCCTACGGCTTTCTACATTAACTAACTAGGGTTATCACAATCCTAGTTACTAGCAAGATACAATGAGATGCTCCAAGTAGTCACAGGCCCTGCAGCTATCCAGGTTATCCAGGCAATCATTATAGTGACAATTCAGAGAGTACAATGCATTAGAGTGACAATAGAGTTCAATTATTTAAGTGACAATCAAGAGTGCCCCACATGACAGTGGGCTGGAAATGTGCCCTACTCGTCGGCAGGCTACAAGTCCAAACATTTGCAGCCGGGATAACGGGATCGCCTGTAACTGGGGAACATCTCTTCATGTCTAGTGAATTATACTAGTCATTAACCTTAGTCCATTTCAGTAGGTACTCCTGACCGTGGTACTCAGAAGTCCCCTCCTAGACATGATGCAAGACAGGACTGGATTATTTGTACAAGCACAATCGCCCACGATGTCAGGATCAATTATACAGGTCATGTCATGTCAGGTAGCCGTCGCAACAGCTATTCGAGAAATCATGTCAGGTTATCATGTCAGGTGTACTTTGTCAGGAGTGCGCCACGACGGGCCACTATCAGGTCATGCCAGGTTATCATGTCAAGAGTGCATCACTACGGGTCACTATCACGTCGTGTTCAATTATCAATTCCAAACATACAAATGAATTCATGATTTTCAAGTTCAGGACAAAAGGCGTAAGGATATAAAATGGACGTTAAATATCTAATAAAATAGCAATATACAGGGCTATAGGAGAGCCATGCGGCTAAGGCACATACGGCCAGGAAAGGGTAGACTCATGCGGCCCAATTAGGAGAGCACATGCGACCAGGGTCACTGGATCCCATGCGGCTAAGACAAGGGGGCGCATGCGGTCAGGAAGATAGGAAACTCATGCGGCTGGGGAAATAGGTCTTATGCGGCTAGCTGGCCAATCAGGTACATACGGTCGGGGGGGAGTGTGGTTCCATGCGGCTCGAGAAGAAGCAACCCATGCGGCTGCGGGGGAAGGGAACCATATGCGGCTCAGAAGGGAAGAGTACTCATGCGGCTGCGGGGAGAGCAATGCCTATGCGGCTGGGAGCAAGTGTGCATATGCGGCTCGCGAGTGTTGAGTTCATGCAGGCTCAGGGTGAAGTCCTCATGCGGCTGGGTCAAGCAAGTCTTATGCGGCCAGCGGGAAGGGCGCATGCGGCTGCAGAGTTTCAAACTTATGCGGCTGGGAATTGAGCGAGTTATGCGGCCAGACGAGTCCGGCCCTCATGCGGCTCAAGTACTTCCAGCCATGCGGCTGAAGAGAACACTTGCCGCATGAATATTCATGCGGTCAGGTCAAGCACTGTTCATCTTCTCCAAAATTTCAGAGAAAAAGAACACCATGAGAGCCAAGTCCTCAAGCTCCATAACTCCATCATCCGGAGCCTAAATCCGAACTTCTATAGGTCAAAATGGGGTAGAACGAGATTCTCTACAACATGGAACCATCAAAACATAGAAATAACAAGATTAAGTAGATCAAAACCCAAGAAATCCAAAAATGAAATAAACTTAGATCTACAAGAATCTAGCCATGGAAATTAAAAATGTCAAGTACTAAAGTGCTTTAGAATGCAGTAAGGAAGAGAATGATGCAATAAAATTTGGAGTTCCTCCATGAAGCAAGTTGTACTTGCCTAGACCTCTCTCTTCTCTCTCTGGTAGGTAAGGAAGTAAATGAGGAAGAAGAAAAAGAGTAATAAAGAGAGAGAAAGAAGAAATGGCAATAAATACAAATGGTGGTAGTAGGTAGGGGGTTCACCTTGGGTTCATCATGAACCCAATCAAAACCAAGCCAAGCCGAACCAACCAACCCGAACCAGGAATAAACCAAGCCAAGAAGGAAATTAAGCAAGAAAATCATGCAATACAAGAATAAATACGTACATGTATTCCAAGAATACGAAATACGAACACAGGCATTACAACTCTACCCACCTTAAAAGAATTCCGTCCTCGGAATTTAATCAAGAGGCTAGAGGAGCAATGACAAGCTACATTAATCACATGCAAGCTATAACTAGGCAGACAATCACTCATTCAAGCAAAGAATCGAAGGCATGAGGCATAAGAAAGACATTACCTCACGAGTCAAACAAGTCGGGATAACGTGATCGGATATCATCCTCACACTCCCACGTTTGACTCTCCCAAGGAGCGATGAACTCAAGCAACATGAACTAAACTGATAGTCTTGCGCTTGAGGTCTCTCCCCTTGGTCAAACATGGACACGGGCCTTTCCTCATACGAAAAGGTTAAGGCTATTGGTACCAACCTTTTCGAATGATCTAGGAAATGGCTCGGGCCCGAGATATACCGTTGTAATTAGGATACATGAAATACGTCATGTACCCCGCATAATGACGGTAGAAAAGCAAGATGAGAGGACACATATACCTCTCGGTCGATTCTGGATCTGGGCCTGGGCCAGGGCGAACTGCCGCGGGTTCTGTTGCTGGAAAGTCTGGGCCTGAGTCGGCAATGGCCTCGAAAATGG